>JAVXUM010000021.1:4351905-4359405 GCA_035590655.1 Pouteria glomerata | reverse complement strand
TCAGTTGAAGAAGCTTATTTATTAATAGACCCCTAGCTATCTTGAGCATTAGATTCTTCCAGTGCTCTTTTCTTATAGTACATTTTCACAACTGTGCAAAATTTTAGTTGAAAAATAGAGGAAAAAAAATAGTTCTCCAAATTTCAATAAATGAGCAACCAGTAATTACACAGATTAGTGGAATTATACCATAGAAACATGTGTTTCTTTTTCATAGGAAACTGAAAAACAATTTCTATTTTACCAACATAAAAAAAAAAATTTAAAATTAAGTATTTTAAAATAATTTAAGTCAGTCATTTTGTTCGAATCATGTAGATTTGGGTTCTTACCGAAAAGTTCATGAATTATAATTGTGAGAATACATAGTGAGTCATGACGTGTTTGGATCGTAGTTTTCAATTTTTTTTTTTTGACAAATAAAACTGCATTAAACTTGTTAAAAATTTTAGATAGTTACAACTTAAATGCGTAGCTCATTTCTAATCTCCAAAAAGAATGACATAGTAGATTTCTTAATCTAATCTCTAAAAGGGCTTTTAGCCTTTCACATTATCTTCTGTCCTACTTTGCAATATTTACAGGACAATATTTGTTTGTACACAAGCATAATTTCTTGACAAATGCTGCATAATGTTTTCATCTTGCGCAATGTTTTCATTTAGTTCTTGGAAAACTCTAAGTTGATGTTTTCTATCTGATTAAAGCTTCAGTGTTTCAGCATGATTTCAGGAAACCAAAAACTAGAAAAGTCAACAAACAATATATATCAATTCAAGCTTAATGCAAAACCCACATTGAAGAACAATTAAGACCAGAAAATAGAAACTAGAACTATTCCACTCAATATAAGGACGCACCAAGGAACAACCCACATAAAAAGAAATAAAGTGTTGGAACCCAGCAAAGGATACACGCTGAAATACCAAATGCAATAAAAGACTCCAATTTGGGCTGGAGATAAAACCACAAGTACAATCACTAAAAAGACCCCCTATTTTACTGTCACAAAGACTTATTTATAATAAGCAACCCATCGGCTACTTGGACTCCTAACAGACTCAATAACTCCCTTCCTAAATTCTAGCAACTCTTTCCTAAACTCCAGCAACATTCACCTAGCAACTTCCAAGGATAAACCCACGTTTCACATCCTTCTAGTAGACCCCTATCTCGTCCCCACTTCTGCTGCTTTTTGATTTGGTCTTCCTATTCCAGCATGGACCCATCACGCGCCGCCCCTGCTACTTTGACCTTGTCCTCAAGGTCAAAATCTGGAAATTGATTTTGCATTAGCTCGACTGATTCCCAGGTGGCTTCTTCCTCAGGTAGGTTCTTCCACTGTACTAGTACTTCGACTGCAACTCTGGTTCCTTGTTTTACCCAACGAACATCCTGGATAGTCTTTGGCTCTAGCACAAGACACCCTTCATCTGAAACTGGAGGAGCAGTGCATTGCGAGGCTTCACCCTTTCCGATACGTCTTTTGAGGCATGAGATGTGGAATACTGGATGAATCTTGGACTCCTCTGATAGCTCTAGCTTATACGCCACAACTCATATTTTCTTCAAAACCCGATAAGGGCCAAAGTATTTATTAGCAAGCTTTTGGTTTGCTCGCTTAAATACTGAACGTTGCCTGAATGGTTGTAACTTAAGAAAAACCCAATCATTCTCTTCAAATGAGTCATCCTTTCGCTTAGCATCTTCCTGCTGCTTCATTCGGTTCCTAGCTCTTTCCAAATTTTGTTTCAAGTATCTTAGCAACTCATCCCTGTCACAAAGCTCTTTATCTACTTCTTGTACCACAGCACTACCTGGTAAATATCGGGTGATTACAGGTGGAGGTCTCCCATACAAGGCCTGAAATGGGGTAAGCCTAATTGCATATTGGAAGGTGGTATTATACCAGAATTCTGCCCAAGGTAACTGACGACTCCATTGTTTTGGTGATTGACTTGATAGGCAACGAAGGTACTGCTGAAGGCTTCGGTTAACCACCTCTGTTTGGCCATCCGTCTCTGGGTGATACGCGGAAGACATCTTGAACTTTGTTCCTGGCAGCTTAAAGAATTCTTGGCAAAAATTATTGATAAATAAAGCATTCAGATCACTCACAATGGTTCGAGGAATACCATGAAGACGAGCTATGTTTTCAACATACACCTCCGCTATTTTCTTGGCAGTAAATGGGTGAGCTATTCCGATGAAGTGGCCGTATTTGGTTAGGTGATCCACCACCACAAATATAGCATTTTTCCCACTGGAGTTTGGCAACCTTTCTATGAAGTCCATAGAAACGTCCTCCCAAACTTGCGATGTTACAGGAAGATGTTGAAGGAGACCTGCCGGTGATCGAGAGTCAGTCTTATTTCGTTGAGACACGTCACACGCTGCCATATAGTTGTGCACATCCTTCTTGAGCCCACTCCAATGAAAGGCTTGGGCAATTTTCTTCCAAGTCCGCAGCACTCCCGAGTGACCTCCTATTTTGGTGTCGTGAAATTCTTGGAGTAGACAAGACTTCAAGACTGAATTAGGCGGAATAACCACACGCCCTTTGAACCATAGTAAATCATTCCTCCACTCATAGTCAGGCACCGCTTCAGGTTGAAGTTCTATACGTCTCCTTATGTCTTGAACCCAGGGACTTTCAGCTACTTCGTTTCTAATCTCCGCCCATATTTTGAACTGAGGCCCAGACATGGCTAATAAAGTTGGTGATCCCACTTCTTGAGATAACGAATTTGCTGCACTGTTTTCTTTGCCAGGTCTGTGTACTATCTCATACTCATAGCCTAGCAATTTGGTGACCCACTTTTGTTGCTCCAGGGTGGCCACACGTTGCTCCAAGAACAATTTCAAGCTACGTTGATCAGTGAGAATTTGAAATTTTCTTCCCAAAAGATATGGCCTCCAATATCGAATAGCTTCAATTATGGCAATCATCTCTTTTGAATAAATGGCCCAGACTTGCTTTCATGGTCCTAAGGCTCTACTTAGAAAAGCCACTGGTCGGCCTCGCTGGGATAAAACAGCTCCAATACCTGCATCTGAAGCATCTATTTCTATTACAAAAGTTTCATTAAAATTAGGAGTAGCCAATACCGGGGTGGTAGTCATGGCGACTTTCAACTCTTCAAAAGCTTTCTCTGCTTGTTCATTCCAATGAAATTGCCATTTCTTCAACAATTGCGTCAAAGGGGCTACAATAATTCCATAGTTGGGCACAAACTTGCGATAGTATCCCGTAAGCCCCAAAAACCCCTTGAGTTCGGTTACATTAACGGGCCTAGGCCAATTCTTCATAGTCGCTATTTTATTCTCGTCCACATGCACCCCTTCATTAGAAATTACATGTCCCAAATATTCCACTTTTTCTTACCCAAATGCACATTTAGAGTATTTAAGGAAAAATTGCTGAGATTGCAAAATTTTAAATACCACTCTAATGTGTTCCAAATGCACCTCCCAATAGCAACTATATATCAAAATATCATCAAAAAATACTAAAACACACTTACGTAACAGTGGTCTGAAAATGGAATTCATGGTAGCTTGAAATGTTGACGGCGCGTTACAAAGCCCAAAATGCATTACGAGGTATTCATAATGCCCACTATGTGTTCGGAAGGCCATCTTATGCACATCCCCCGGATGGACTCGGATTTGGTGGTATCCCGCTCTCAGGTCAAGTTTGGTGAAGTATTTGGCACCATGCAATTCATCGATCATATCATCTACAGTAGGGATAGGAAAACGATCTTTGATTCTTGCTTCTTTGAGGGCCCTATAATCTGTACAAAAACGCCAAGATCCATCTTTCTTTTTGACCAACAACACCGGTGAGGAAAAAGGGCTGTGACTGGGACGAATAATCCCATTCTTGAGCATTTCCGTTACCTATCGCTCAATTTCATTTTTTTGAGAGTGTGCATACCTATAGGGTTGCACATTTACAGCTGAGACTCCTTCTTTTAGTGGGATCTGATGGTCAGCATCTTTAGAAGGCAGTAATGAACATGGCTCCTCAAAAATAGCAGTAAACTCTCCCAAAATTTTAGTGATATCATATGGCCATTGCGGAGCACTCACCTCAGTGGGCTTCGTTTCTTTAACCACTAATGCAAATAAAATGGCCCCACTACCAATTTCTTTTGCAAGAGATTGCACAGTAATAGTTGTTGGAGAAGGATCCTTTTTACCATGAATCACATGAGACTTCCATTGCCAATTAAAGCTCATGGTCAAGTTCCGCCAATCACATAGTAGAAGACCCAAATCCACCAGCCACTGCACTCCCAACACGACATTCAATCCTTCTAAAGGAAGAGAAAATAAAGTAACTTCCGAAGAAAATCCTTAGATTTCCAACGGCATAGCTTCATGTTTCTCTTGACAAGACAATCGCCCTCCGTCTACAACTCTCACACTAAAGGGTTCAGTGGAGCTTACTGGTAAGCGAAAGTGCCTAGCAAGTCGGTGGCTCACAAAATTGTGGCTAGAGCTGCTATCGACCAGTACTGTCGTTAGATGTTTGTCTATTAGTGCTTGTAGTTTCATTGTGTGCGGCCCTCTCCATCCTGAAAAAGCATGAAGCGTGATTTCAGGTTGCTCATCTCCTCCCTTTGTCTCTAATTCTTTAATTATAGGCTCAGGTTTTTGAGAATCGTTGCCAGTTTCACCTTTCTCATCTTCCCCTTCTTCTATCAAAAAAAGTTGTGGTGTTTTGCATTTGTGACCAGGGGTGTATTTTTCGTTACAGTTGAAACACTGACATCTCTCCCTCCTTTGCTGCATCTCTTCCCACGATATACGCTTAACCGAAGAGCCCACGACTTTTTTTGGTGTTGTAGGTGCCGCCACCTCAGGTGGATGAGCTGGGAGAAACCTCATTGTTGGGGTAGCTCTTCCCTGTCTCCGTTTCCTCATAAGCTGGTCATCTTTCATCCTGGCTGCACCAATAGCTTCGCGCAGGGTCTTCGGCTTGGTCCAACCTACATCATCTGCAATGTCTTCACGTAGACCTCCAAGAAAGGTTCCAACAAGAGCCGATTGAGGCCACCCAACCACTCTATTAGCCAATCTTTCAAACTCGCGTTGGATGTCTCGGAGAGAACCTGATTGCTTCACTCTAGATAATGCTTCATCGAAACACTCATACTCTGTTGGCCCAAAACGCGTCATGATCTCTCGCTCAAATAAACCCCATGTAATTTATATTCCTTCATCACGTTGGACCCGCTTGAGCCATTGCCACCACTGGTTTGCTTCACCTTCTAGATGAAAGGATGCCAACGCAACCTTTCGCTCCTCCGCAATCTCTTGAAAGTCAAAGTATTGAGAGACTCTATTGAGCCACTCCATTGGATCGTCACCGGAGAATTTTGGAAAATCTATCTTGGTGAATCTTGTGTAGGTAAAGTGATGGGACCCCTCATCTTTGTTGGACCCTCCTCGGGATGAAGAGCTCTTCTCATCATGATGCTGAGATGATTTTTCCCAGCTTGTTCGAAACCCCGACAAGGAGTCGAGGACCTCCTTCAGCTTGTCCTCCACACCTAGCATCTGAGCTCGCACTTCCCCAGATTCGAGTGCCGATCGTTGCAAGTCATCGTGAACCTTTTGCATGGTGAACTCTAGTTTGTCAAGCCTTTCCTTATTGGTCCCCATAGCTCTGATACTAGATTGTTGGAACCCAGTAAAGGATACACGCTGAAATACCAAATGCAATAAAAGACTCCAATTTGGGCTGGAGACAAAACCACAAGTACAATCACTAAAAAGACCCCCTATTCTACTGTCACAAAGACTTATTTATAATAAGCAACCCATCGGCTACTTGGACTCCTAGCAGACTCAATAACTCCCTTCCTAAACTCCAGCAACATTCACCCAGCAACTTTCAAGGATAAACCCACGTTTCACATCCTTCTAGTAGACCCTTCTCTTGTCCCCACTTCTGCTGGTTTTTGATTTGGTCTTCCTATTCCGTAGCCAGCATGGCCAAATAACGTGGGTTCGGTTTTCTAATTCTTCGAGACCCATCATAAAGCTACTGATGATGCTATTTAAACTAGATTGAAAAAGAAAATGGAAGTGAGAAATCAGGTATATATTATATATACACTTCACTTTAATTATAAGTATAGCACACCATGCATAAATTAGAGACAAAAAAAAAAATGAGAAGGAGAAAGAGAAAGAGAGAGAGAGACCCGGGTCGTCATCGTCATTGTGAAAGTGAGTTCAAGAATTGGGGATGACAAAGCGGCATGAGGCAGGGATTGAACTCTTGAAGGGTTGTCTACGATAAAGTAGCACGCACCGTCCTCACAAGTGTTGTTAGTCAATGCTTTATAAGATAGAAAAAGATAGACCAAAATGATCGGGATTCAGGAGGCTTTGAACGATAAGAGAGCAAATCGATTGGGATAACTATTAGGGATTGAAGGATTTGTTAAATGGGTATTGGGTCGAGTCTGGGTCGTGTTAAATTTTTTTTTTCCCCTCAAAGTTCCATGGTAGCGGCCGCTGTCACTCGGTTAATTGTGCCCTATAAGTTTTGTACTTTGAAATTGAAGTCCGCCAATGGAGTAGACTAATGACTTAAAAAATATTAAAGGTTAAATTTAGAATTTAAAACACTCTAATTGTCCTCGCTAGTCGCCCCCAAGCTCAAAGAAATTTGGGACGTAAACTAGATGTTATCATCTTTTAAAGATACTTTATATGTATTTTGACAATCTTCTCTTGCTTTCTTTGTACGTGTTGTCTCAAGGGCTGTGGCTACCTTTAGGCAATGAGGCGGTTGCATAGGAGTCCACAACAAAACAAAATCCTATATAGTTAAAAATTTTATTAATAATAGAAATATTAAATAGTATCTTAAACCAATTAAAATTTAATAAATTTATGAAACTTTTTATTTTTTCTTCAATTTTTAAGTTTTTTGAACTTTTTACTTTTAACTCTATCCATACATATTATAATTATCTTATGTAATTATTATTTTTAAATTTTATTTTAACTAATAAAAAACTTTTGGGCTTTCTATTTTAACTCTATCTCTTATAATTATTTCATATTAATGTACATCAATAAAAAAAAAAAATGACAAGGTTTTTCTTTTCAACTTCCACTTTAATTTTGTCTATACATATCATAACCATCTCATATGCATTAATTATTTTTTTTAATTTTATTTAAGATTGAGATACTAACTTTTGAACTTTCTTCTTTAACAAAATTATCTAATATTTAATGTATTAATTATTAGTTTTATTTAAAATCCTATTCAACAAACATTACGAAAATAATTTTGAACTTTTTATTTATCATAATAATTACCTCATATTTAATGTATTAATTTGTAACAGCCCAAGATCACTGCCGCCTGAAGATATTGTCCGCTTCGACCCCTCGGGTCTCTCCCCGGCACAGCCTCACGGTTTTATTTTTGGCGAGGGCTACCACAGTGCCCCCCAAAAGGCCTCCTCA
>JAVXUM010000021.1:4304938-4321680 GCA_035590655.1 Pouteria glomerata | reverse complement strand
TTGTTTCAGGGATTGAATGATGGGGGATAAGTAATACTGTGGAGTCCACAGAAATAATATGTGGGATTGAATAAAAGATGGGATTACTTTTTTATATAGGATTATTTTTTTTGTGTTTGATTAGTGAGATATAATGTAGGATAAAAAATGTGATTTGATATGTGATGTAAAAAAAAATAATTTTGAACATTTAGATCTTAGTGGGAATTAAATCCGGAGGTGGGGGATTAATTATCCCGCCACCCCCATTGGATAACTTGTCCGGCAAAAAACCGGATGGCTAATCCATGGAAGTGATATCCGGTCTTGCCGGATTGTAATTCAAACAGGTCAAAGGGTGGGATCCACGGATATGAAATCCTATCCCACCATCTTTGTCCGGGAAACAAACATGCACATAGAGAAATGAAGAGTGAGGATTGATAGAGTCGTGGACAGTTCCACTACTTGAAAAATTACACAAAAAAATTAATTTATTCCTGGAGCCCGTTTGGGGGAAAAAAAAAAAACATAAAAACTGCCAAAAATTGAATTATTATAGTAATTTGGTATTTAGTGAAACCCTAATTTTGTCACTTTTTTACTCTACTACAGTACATCATTATCACAACGGATCTCATTATTTTTCACTTTTTTACTATGGGGTGTTTGGAAGATAAAAGTTTGGCAAAAAGTACAGTAAAAATACAGTTAATTTGATATAAAAGTGATATGTGTTAAAATTTAATTGGAAGAAAGTATAAAAGTAGTTAAAATTTGGTGAATTTTGGTAATTTTTGGTGCCACCAAACGGAGTCATACTACAGTAACAAATTTTACCAAATATACAAAAGTTATCACTTTTCTGCTCTGCTACAATAATAATTTTACAAAACATCTTAAAGTTACACTTTTTTACTAAAAATTTCACTTTTATTTACCAAACACATCAAAAATTATTACTCAAAAAAACACAAAAAATTATCGAAAGCTATCCAGAATTTCGACTGCCAAACACCCTCTAGTTACTTGTAAATTTTATGTTTATTATATTATTATTAAATTTTTACTCCAACTGTCTTTTTACTATTGTCTTCATTTATTTTAAAAATATAATTTTGTCTTACATATTATAAATTTTGGGCACAAAGTGATTTGAAATTAATATTTTGTTGAATTGAGTATTATTAGTTTGATTTAATAATCAAATTGTCAAATGGTAAATTAAACTGGATTTCACCAATTCGATTGTGCACTCATTAATTAGTGCAGCGAAACCTTTTTTTTTTTGGAACGGTAGTGCAGCGAACCACAATTAAAAGGATGTGGGTTAAGAGAAGCTAACCATACCTGGAAATATTGAAAAAGCAAGGAAACACTGTTATTAGCTCTTTAGGGAATTACACACACATATAGACTCAACTTGAAAACCAGCTACAGGATGTTTGAATATACTAAAAATATTAAATACATCCTAAACAGGATAAAATATTCATCTGTTGATGCATATATATATATATATATATCTCGTCCACAGTCATCTTTCAGAAGCAAGCTTCACAGAGCCAGCAGCAACACAAGGCGAAGAGGCTGCAAAATCAATGATATCAAAAGGAAACTCAGAAGGGTTGTAAAAGAAAAGGGGGAAAAATTGTCAGTAACATTCTTATTACTAGAAAAGAAAAGAACAAAAAAAATAAAAAAAATAAAAAAAATACTGCAAATTGAGAATGAAAGAAGAAAAACGATAATAGTTATTATTATTATTTTATTTATTTATTATTATTATTTTTTTTTTGTGTTTGAGAGTTTAGAGGAAAAAAATAATGATTTTTTTTTATATAATTGGTGAGTTGAGAAGAAATGAAAACAAATAAATATATTGTTATATAATCATTATATTTTATTTAAAATATGCACGTAATTTTTTTATTCTTTATTTGAGGGATAAATATAGTGTTTTAAAAAATTTAAACCAACAAAAATAAGAGATTTTGAGAATATTTTTTTTTCTTTTATTTTAATTTATTTTATTTTCTCTACTCCTTGTAAAATTCACAAACACAAGAGGATTCTTAACTTATCTCTCTCCTTTTTTCCTTTTATTTATATTTTAACCCATCTAAACGGACTAATAATTCTTGAAGAGCAGAAAATATTACCCTTTCACGAAATAACATAATTAATTAAAAGGGGGATAAACTTTTATAGAGGTAACCCTTTCCCCTTTTAAAGCTTAATTGATATATATATATATATATACGGGTGAGTACTCAAAATTTCTAGCCAAGTCTATTTAAAATTCTTGTCATCTGAAGTTACTTAGGGTCATCTCCCTTAACATATATGCAGATATTATGATTATGAGAAGGAGAATACAAAACTATTATTAAAAACATTTTTTTATCAGAAAAGAAATTAAATATCATCATGTGATCTAATTAATTTAACAAAAGATTGGTTCAAGAAAAAAGTTACCATCCCTCGATGAAGCCCCTCTCCCCTTTCTTTTTGGTGTACATCCGGCGCTTCTTCCCAGACGGAGGAGAATTTTCAGTTGGGTATCCTTCAATAAAAAATTTGAGAAAGGTCAGTACATGTACTTACATGTTAGATATGAAGAGCACAAACAATTATATGTATCTATCTCTCTGTGCCCTTGGCTTGGCCTTGCATGAGAGAGAGAGACAGAGAGAGACCTGGAGGGGGTTGGTTCTTTTGGTTCTCCATTTTGGCGCAGGAACAGCTCAAGCTATGAGATTACGCTAGTATATATGTCTATACCAATGCCAAACGCTCTATGCGACTGTACTGTAATGGGAATCCCTTTATATGCAAATTGCATATTGTGTGTGAATATATATGTGTATATATACTGTGCACGCATCAGAATTATAATTTTTTATTAAAATATTTAATTTGAAACATACTTTATTTAATTTTAGTTATCTTTAATGGAAACACTTGACATAAAGTATAAAAATTATCCTTGTACTTTATACTCGGTCTTATTTTAATTCCATTAGTTGTAATTGTGAGAGTTAAATCTCTGCACTTTCAGTCAAACAGTAATATAGTATTTTCATCTGTACGTCCCTAATTATAATTATTAGGGTGAGGGTAAAATTGTCATCTCTTTAAATAATTTTTTTATTTAACTTTTTTCATTATTCTTCATTTTTTGATGACTTTTTTGGCGCTATTTGCCCTTTTTCAATGACACCGTCGGATCTCATTCTCACTAGCCCCTCTCCTTCAATCTTAGATGATTGAGCTTGATTTTCTAATGACCTAGCATCCACAATAGCTGATCCCCTAGATTCGTTGCTAAATATTCTAGATAATGTGAATGTAACTTTCGACATTATTTTGACAATTTTTTATCACTTCATGGTGAGTGTGGTACCTCCTATATGGATGTTAGTTTAGTCGCCTCTTTTCCTTCTCTCATTGCAACCCAAGCGAATCATAACTCCATTCACGCTGTTGGTAAAGAAAACTAGGGTTCTCCTTAAATTTGTTCATATTCATTTGAATTAAGATGAAATTCTTTTTTATTTTATTGATTTCAATCGAATTTCTTTAATGATTTATACTAAAATTGAAGAGATACTCTATTTTTATTCAATTGACATTGGAAAATAATTTCCAAGCTATTGAGGTTATTTCAGTGATTCTCATGTGTATTTGGCCCCGAAAAATACTCCAATTTGTCTCCAAAACCCCAACCTAGTCCTTCCCATATTTTCAACAGTTTCAATGACTTTGGCGATCCTTGTTTAAGCAACTGGTTTAGTTTTCAGTGCCAACGTTGATATCGGCGCCGCCATAACAACTAACCAACAGCCTCATAATTTCTCAACTACCACTTTCATTCCCTCAAAACTTAATCCTATGAGGAAATAATAGTTTTACTATTGTCTTAATGGTTATAATTAACGAGCAGTAGATGAAAAAATTACATTACTGTTTGACCGAAAATACGAAAATTTGGTTATCATAATTAAATATAGTGAGAATAAAGTAAAATTAAGAATAAATTGTAGAGATAATTTTTACTAAAAATTTACAAGCGTTCACACTTGATTATTACAATAGTGTTTACTTTATAAAAAAAAGTAATTCAATTTATAAAAGAAATATAAATAATTAAATAATAATTAGAATTTATTTAAATTGTTAAACCTCGGAAGGTTCGTAAGGATTATTAATTTAATTACGATTTTTAATGGTTTATACTAACTTTTATTACAGTGGATTTGATCTGTGAATAGAATTATATATTTTTTAAACAATATGACAAGTTTATCTGATCAATCGAATGGGTCAATTCAGATTTTAAAACATTAATAAATTTGGTGTGTATTCGGGTTTTTCTGACCGGGGGGTTTCGGGTTGAGTTGCTTTGCTCAAATCCCGAACCCAAAGGAATATGGGTAAACCTTGCCGGGTCAAAAAGGATGCCGCCTTTGGATAAAACTCTGTAAAAGATTAAAAAAAAAAAAGCAAGTGAGAAAAGAATGAATACCACAACTCACCACCGGCTTTGCCACCTCATGAAATTTGGAAAGCAAACAAAAGCCTTATCAAAAGTTCAAAAAGAAAGTGACCACAGAAAAAGAATAAATGTGAAGCTTCGGACGTCGTTGCTTTTTGAGCCGTCGATTCTTTTCTTAAGGAGGTAGATTACTCTAATATAAGCATTCAAAAATCAAGAAGGTAATGAATAAATTTAATTGTAAATATACATATATATATATATGTAAATCCAAGGTTGGACATAGGAGCGCAAAATTAATTTCGGCTCATCTTATTTTTTCTAGAATTGAAAAAATTTTGAGGCTTGTTTAAATTAACTAAACATGCTTAGTTTGGAATTGTGAAAAAATTATAAATTTGAATGTTAATATTTTTGAAATTTTAAAGTATTTATATACTATTATATATAAAAAAAATATTAATTTTACTAAATTATTTATTTTTTAATTAAAAAATTTTATTTACAAATATAATTTAAAATATATTTAGAAAAATAAAATTAAGTAGACGGAAAGGTTTAAAAAAAATTAACTTTTATACTAATTTTTTGTTTTTATTTTTTGGCCATCCGAACATGGATTAAAGGCGAATAAAGTGCATTTTACAATTTTAAATTAATCAAAATTTGTTAATTCAGTCAAACAAAATTTTTTAAGTTAGAAAAATTTATTTTAATTAAATTAAGACTATTAATTTAAGTACTTCAACTCTTAAAATACAAAAACAAGTTCAGGCCCTTTAACCGTCCAAACACGACCTTAGGCCGAGCTTTTAAGTCCACCCACTAAATAATTAATAAAATATTAGTGTCCACGCATGCCTGGCTTTTTACTTTATTTCAAAGAATATTTGCTTTAAATATGTGATACAGATCATACAGGTGGCCATCCATAGGATGATTTTAGTGGAAAATTAATAGAAGTTACAGTGATGAAATAGGAGATTAAAATTGGATGAAGGAATATCTGATTAAATTAAAATATATTAATAAGATAAATAAATAAATATTACTTAATAAAATAAATATATTTTAATTAAATTTTAACTTTTTATAACATTATTATAATTCCTACGGTGAATTTTTTACCGCGTAAAACCAGCCCATAGGGATGTCAAAGATAAACACGTCTTGATAACGATCAGATAGGTGGCACGTGGGGGAGAATACATAGGCGGCACCTGGACCGATTTGTTCACGTTTGGTTTGCTAGTAAATTGGGTTATACCAAATGACTCAATGATTGGATTAAGGTTCAATTTTCAGATTAATTTGAATTAAATTATAATGTCATAAAATATTGAAATAATTAAAATTAATGAAGATTTATTAATTTTTTTGATGTTTATTTCCTTATTTTGATAAAAATCCCTACCAATTGAAATTTAGTCTAAATTATTGAGATAATTTCTGCACAAGCAATAAATTCGTGGCTTGAGAAGTATATTATATGCTTGTAATGAATTTAATTTGTAAAATAGTTATTTTAATTTATAATAAATATAAATAATTAAGTAAAAAGTTTAATTTGTAATAATATATAAATCACCCAATTTAAATAAACTGTGAATGATCCACAATCGTGTCTTTTAACTATTTTAATTATTCAATTCTTTTTTTCAAATCATAAGTGTCTGTTTGGAGTGCTAATTTTTGAAAAAAAAAAAAAATAAAAAGTAAGTAATTTTTTAATTGCTAAATACTTAATGTATTTTTTGAAAGTGTAAAACAGTTAATAAAAGTTAGAAAGAATTGAAAAAAGTTAAAGAAAATTGATAAATATTATACAAAGTTGATAAAAGTTAGAAAAATTTTAACAAAAGTAAAAATTTTTTGTATGAAAAATTAAAAGAAATAATTTTTTTTTTTTTAAATTTACAGTTTTTTTAAGCTAAATTTGGCACACCTAACCCACCCTTAAAGGTTAGGTGATCAATCAAATCATATATATTTTTTTTTAGGCTGATTTACAAGTTCATCAATACAACCTACTATCCCTTATCTGAAAGAAAAATAATTAATTTGTAGCAAGGTTGATAGCTCAGCTGTTTGATTGACAAATAGAACATCTTTTGCATAATTTTAGGGTGATGTCAAAACAATCTTTTGTTTCTAATACACAAAAGTCAAATGGGGTAATTTTTTTTTTTTTTTTTTTTTTTGGACCAAAATAATTATGGCTATGTTTAGAGCACTAATTTTTCTAAAAAAAATTTAAAAAATGATAATTTTTCAAATTTAAAAATAATTTAATTTTTTTAAAAATTTTACCAAACTCCGTTGGAATGCACACTCCAACAAATTTTGGCAGAATTTTTAAAAAATTTGTATTGACATTTATAACAAAAAAGTTTACAAAAATTCAAAATTTTTGAAAATTTTCAATAATATTTTGCGACATATTATTTTATATAATTTTTAACAAATTTATATTAAATTAATATAATCATTTAATCATCATTTCAAAACAACTTTTTATTTTTTAAATCTTAAAAATTTTTACTTCTAGTTTTTTTCAAAGTATGACGTGGCTTTGAACGGGGCCTATATGTATGTATTAGTAGAAGGGTTAGCCCATTTTCAAATAATTACAGACTTGACATAAAGGGCTTTCTGGCCCCATACATGGGCCTGACTGGTTTTGGGCGACTCATTTATTACTAATCAAGCCCAAAGTGTAAGCCCCATGTTAGAAATTATGGCTAATCTAATCAACTAATGTTGTTCCAGTTTCCATTGAAAATGTATTTGGCGGATTAATTATATATATTAGTTTTTAAACAGTGTGTTTATTGGATGTAGGTTTCATAAAGTTAAAAAAATAATTTTAGGAGTTAAATTTACATTTTCAACATTTAAATTCTCATAAAAGTGCTTCTAATAGGTGAAAATGTTTTACCTTTGAGTGATGGGAGAAATCTCTAATAGTTCAAATTCAATATTAAATTTCTAAAATTAAAATAAAATTTCAAGATCGCTTCATTCATGTTTATATACTCTCACTTTACTCTATGTTTGGAATATAGATTTATGAAAGAAAATAGTAAGTAGAAGAAAATGAAAATAAAAAATAATATTAAAATTTAAATTTATTTTATTATGCTCAAAAAATAAAACTAAAATAAATATATATTTATCAACAAAGTTAAATTTTTACTTAATTAAGTTTATAGAAATTACATAAATTATAATTTTTTTTTTCTTTCACAAATTCACGTTTATGGCATTAGTGTATCTTTAAATTTTCATCATTGCCCAAAAATGGTAAATAATTAGCATTTATTGCTTGACATGACTAAACCTAAACATTTATATATGGCCCGGTTTGGAGCCACAATTGATTTAAAAAAATTAAAATGAAAATTTTATGAATTTTAAATGTAAAAGTTATTTTGATATGATGGCTAAACGATCATGATTGATTTGATATAAAGTTATTAAAAATTATATAAAATGACATGTAACAAAATATTAGTGAAGAATCTTAAAAAGTTTAGAGTTTTGTGAAATTTTTTAGTACAAATATCAGTCTAATTTTTTTAAAAATTCTGTCAAAATTTATTAGAAAGGTGCATTCTAACAGATTATGATAGAATTTTTAAAAGAGTAAGAACTATTTTTAAGTTTAAAAAAGTTAAAATTTCTAAAATTTTTAGAATGATTGGTGTTTCACAAGGGACCTCTCTCTCTATATATATATATATGTATATATATATAAAAATCTTTGATTGAGAAGATGGTGAGCTAAAAACAAAAGTTTAAACCCTAGACAACAAATTGAGAGAATATAACCGAAAAAATTATATTATTTTATCATTACAAATGTTGTGTGCATAATAATTTTGTAATTATAAAATACATTATTAATGGTCAACTATTTTTATTGACATTTTAGTCATTAAATTTTTTTGATTGACGGACACTCGTTATTTCTACGTCATTGTTGTTAACGATTATGTTAATTAATTTTTTTTTTATCCAGATTGGCTTCTACCATGCTTCTTGTCCGTAGAAGTGTTGGAATATTCATAATTACAAAGTATTTGATTTATTAAAATTAATTAAAATTTATTTATTTTTATTAATTTTTTATTTTCAATTAAATTTTCTCATATATCACTATTATATTAAATTTTAATATTTATATCATACCTTTTTCTATCATTCGAACACCACCTATCTTTGTGGTGCGGGGATAGTCATTCCGCACAAGGGAATTGTAATTGCTGCTAAAATTATTTATGCTGACTGTTTTGGACTCAAATGATTGATTTGGCTGTTGAAAGTCAAATTTGATTATTGGTCCATACAATAATCCATTAGAGCTTTGTTTGGCTACGAAGAAAGATTTTACCTTTTTTTTCCTTAATTTTTTTCATTTAATATGATTTTTTTTTTAAATTATTTTTTATCTAGATGTTATAGTTTTCACCCATGTCAATCAAATTTGTAAAATAAATAAATTAATAAATAAAATTCACGTTTAATAAGATAAAAGTTAAAAAAAATAACAAATTTAATTTTTCTTTATTTTTCTTATCTAAATGAACGTGAATTTTTGAATTTTTCTTTTACAAATTCTATTAACACAATTAAAAGCTAAAACTTAAAAAAAAAAAGTGGGTTCAATTGTACTCCACAAATAGATTTTTGCACTTTATTTTATTTTTTATTAAATAAAATTATACAACTATTGTTATTCTTCTAATAAGATATGTTATATAATTATGTATAAATACCCTTCCATAACTATAAAAATTAAAGTAGTTATGTAATTTTTCAATAAAAAAAAATAAAGCACAGTGCAAGAATTTATTTGTGACGTGTCAATAAGTTTACTTAAAAGATAATAATTTTGGTGAAAAAAGTCATATATAACTTAAAAAAAAAAAAAAAGGCAAAAAATATAACTCTGTCGTTTTGGTAACCAAGCCGTAAGTAGTTTGGAATTCTTAATTGTCCAAACCAGACTTGATATATACTACGCAATTGGTGCTAGATAGAGAAAAGAGAGGGCATATGGAATCATTACCATTCATAGTGATTCTGACTGGGCCGGCAACAAGAGCATTTTATTTCTGGATCGCAGCAGCCGGTTTGTTCAAATGTCCCAATCTTGGATTAATGGGTCCTATAAAAGTCTATGGTGGATCTTTATGGAAGTTGACTGTCATCTTTTACATATCTAGCAATTAATATGTTTTAAATTTTCCTGGGCAAGAATTAATAAAATTGATATCCAATTTATCGGCATGCATCTTCCTGAATGATCAGCAACTATTTTAATGAAAGAGTTTGCATAATAATGTTTTGAATATTTTTGTTTTCTTTTTAATTATTTTTAGATCACAATAATGACCTTAATTCCCAAAGTTTTAATTCCTAATAGCCTTTTCTATTTCAATTTGTTAAAAATCAGACACACAATCTTAGATCACACAAACGCACAAAACAAAACATAAAAAAGAGAAGAGAAAATAGAGACGAAAGATTTATATGGTTCGACTATAAAGTTTACGTCCATGAGTAAAACATAAGAAAAAATTTCACTACAATGAAAAAAAGAATAATACAAGCAGTTCAGTTTATCAAGAATCAAGAAAAATTTAAAACCCCAATTATAAAATATAAATATTTATATCGACCCATGCCCTCTGCAACCACTACATATTTCTAAAAAAATATTTATGCAGGTTATACTGCGAGACTTTCGAATCGAGTTATAGATTCGGACTTAAGAATACAGGTTATAACAACATAGTTTTATCTAGTTTTTACTTGCACTAATTTTTACGCTTTATAAATAGGCAATCGGTAAGCAAAAGGATAAAATCAAATTTGTACTCTTAGAGTATAACTTTGATGAGATTTTTGAGTTGAGACAGCAAGGTTATATACTATGAAAATAGTTAAAGTGCGAGAAATAAAGTAGAGGTAGAACAGTGAGCACAAGACTTAATTGGCAGTGAGGAACTGGCGAGAAAGTGAGAGAAAATTGAAGAAAATAAAATAGAGAAAATTACGCCTTCAACCCTAGTCCATAATATATATAATATACTTATGCTTGTTAGAAACACAAGCATTAACCTAGAGGAATTCAAGCTTTCATTGAAATTAAGTAGTTTTGTGCCACTCTGTGACCTAGTATAATCATAAACATTATAGGCAAATAAATCTAGGAGTACATTTGTAAGCATGCAACTCTGCTGACCCGAATAATTCTTAATAATTATTAACAGTTTCCAACTAAATTTGTGAAGAGAATAATTAATATATATATATATATATATTTCAATAGTCTAAAAAGCTCAAATATGTACAAATATTCCAATAGCTTGATCGAAGTTTATACAGCGAAGCCATTAAACAGTCCCATTGTTTTGATGTCATTTCTTCCTATTTCTTCCTAAATCACTACAGCTGAAAATAATAGTACTTGAACACTTGTCCTTCTTTCCCACAAAAAAAAAAAATCAATTGGGTGCAAGTGAATTTTTAAAACTGAATTACACGCGAATGGTATGGTCGAGCGAAGCAAGACCTGTTTAGTTGTTAACGAATATTGCTCAAATTGAGGAGCTAAATTACACTTAACTTCTGACAATTTTTTGAAGCTTGTAGGCAACCCCTTAGATCCGTTGGGTGGGAGAACATTGTTTTGTTAAGGTTGATAATATTTCACGAGGTTTATTTTACCCTTTTTTTCTTCTAAATTTTGAACAAAGATGCTAATTAAACACAAAAGTAGGATTCTCTCACAGTCTCACTCACAATATACACCTCAATTATATATAGGTTCTGATATCTTTCGTACACCTTTGCAGTTCTATAGAGGTATTTTTACTATAGTTTGTTATTTCTTGTGTAACAATGTATGGCGTGCTGCTGTTATTGTGTCTGTATATATCTATATACCTTGTTGTATGTATATATATATCTTAACGTGCTGCTGCTATTGTTGGTTATATATATATATATACCTACTCTGTGTATATACCACACAAGCGCTAACAAACAAAAATGTAATATATATCTCTTACACAAAAAAGAGAAGCCTCTTGTAGGAAAAGCAAATTTACCCTTAATTAACCAACAATGCAACAAGAAATTGTCAATGTTCCGTCACTTCAAACATGCTGGCGAACTGTCACACTTGCCCTTGCTATTAGACGTTTATTTATATTATTATGAGAGAGAAAAAAAAAAAAAAAAAAAAAAAGGACTACTTTAGAAAGCCTATATTGTAGCCTATAACTGCAGCAAACCATGCAAAAGAGATTTGCGATAGCCTATGCTGCTATTTCATGTCTCTGATGTGATTCATACTCTTTTAACTCTTTTCCATTCCTTCAACTATAAAGTGTACGGATGGTGGTAGGGGAAGAGAAGTTGTCACAATGAAAAGATTTCACCTGAGGTGGAAACGCAAGTGACTCCATTCATATAACGTTTGCTTGGAATTGAATGATTTGAATCAGTGATAAGGATTTATTTTTTTATCTGATGTGATGGAAAAGGAAGTCTATGTCTGGAAAATTATTCAAATAAAAGATAAGAAAAAAAAAAAAAAAAAACTTCTCTAGGTCAAGATTCTAAGATTCTTGTGTTTGGAAACCAATGGTTCAATTCATCTCAACATTCCGATAAGATTTTGTCTGTACTTTGTTTGATTCGTGAGTCTTTTAAAGCATTTGTCTGGTGTGACTTACTATTCCAAAGTTTACCCTCTAATAATAACTCAATGTGACCTCTCACAGAGAGATACACCGTCACCAAAATATATATACATACACATTCTGCGTGTACTCGCCCCTAACCACCCAAAATTTGAACACCTTAAATTCTACTTCTAATCGTGGTGCTTATGTTCACATAAACTCGCGTTTAAATTTAGTGAGTATTTGGAGTTATATAAATTAATATATAAATTTATAAAAGTTGTATTTTCAAAATTTATGTAGTGAATAAAAAATTTAAATTTTATAAAAATGTTTAGATTTTTGTATTCAACCAAACACACCCTTACTCTACTTCCTACATTCCACAAAAAAGAAAAGAAAAGAAAAGAAATTCTAATTGTTTCTTTCAGTCCCTCATTTCTACTCTATTTTGGTCTCTTTACATAATTTGGATTTACTAGAGTAAAATATGCTATTTATGAAGATAATAGAAGGTGAAATTATTATTAACTAATATTAAATTCACTTACATACATAACAATTGCCTCCAAAGAAAATCGGTAAATAAGAAACATGCAATGGTGATCAATTAATTCCTCCCCCAGCCACAAATATAAAAGAAATACGACAACAAAAGGAATTGTAACCTTAAAGTAAAAAACAAAAAAAAAAAAAAAAAAGAAATATGACAACAAATGGAATTGCAACCCTAAAGCCAAAACTTTGAATTCAAACATTGGAAATTTCCAAATTTTCTTCACTTATAAATCTCAATATTCCAAAATTTTAACTTATAAATCTCTCAGAACCAGTACAATTAGGCGTTAGTGGTCAAAACTACAAAAATTCCTCTGTGATATTTCACGGGCAGTCCACAAGTTCTAAGGGTGTGTATATATACATATATTAGAGTCTATAAACGATGATATTGAAAATTTTAGGAGTTGCACAAGGTAAATGAACAAACATTTTCATTTTTTCAGGTGGAAACCTAATTCAATCTTATAGATCAAATTCACCTGATCTTAGAAAAATATATATATATAATTTTAATAAGTTTCAAGCCAACTTAAGAATACTGTCTTGTAGAAGTACTGAAATTTCTAGGAACAAAAAATGTAGTGAGAGGTGAATGTGACACCATTCACGATTGTATTCGTAACTTTCTTCATCTTCAACCTGCTAAGTTTAAAGTGGTTTCCATGTTACTAAAAAAAGAATAATTAGCATCAAACATATGAAACATTAATACTGAAGTGTTTCAGCCAATAAATAACTAAGAGATGGTTATATGAATATATCATTCAGTATATAGCCCTACATTCATCAAAATTAGACTATAAGAAAATGAAGTATAACAAAATGGTATTATGATTACATTCCACTTTTTTTTTTTTTAATTGTATAATGGATACTTTCAATAGCTGATAACAGATCAAAGTATTATTGATAGGCAGCTACGTACAGTGAAAGACAACAAAATCACAATGTTACAACCAACAATCCAACCTATATTTATTGAGCAATACAAAGATATATATATATATTAAACCTTGCTCTTCCTTTAGAACCAAGTGATGCATTAAGTCGAATAGATTACAGAATCAGCAATAGTTTGAAACAAATTATTTATTTAGGACATTAAAGTTTCCAAATTATGATATGGGATTTGTTTTCAAGATTAACCTAGCCCGTTTGAAGGCATGTGAATTGAACTAAAAACAATAAACAAGAAGCCTGCAAAACTAATAAATTGTACAAGTGTTAAACAATTGTTAGGTTCCACTAGCTTTAAAATATTTGGCTTAAGTAGGTATAAGGCTTGATTTGATTAGAATTTAGTTAATTTCTAACTAAAAATCATATGATATAAATAGAAGTTTCTTGTTATAAATAATCCTAATTCATATATACTATAACAATGATGAGTGTGTGCGCATATATATATATGTGTGTGTGTGTGAGAGTTAAATCTGGAAAAACACAACACTAAACAATTTTCTAGTTTATCAAAATAAAATAAAAATAGAAAAGCAAGGATTAAACAGGTGTGAAGTTCCTTCCTCAAATCTCATATACTTTTGGTGGCCTCATACCAAATTAGAATAATATTTCCGAAATATAATAAAGACGTGGAATCAAAGATATTACACATATGATATATTCAAAGCTATCCTAAAATTAACATTATCAAACATCAACACTACCTTGCTTTTTTTTTTTTTTTGGCTAGGTTGCTTATATATTGTCATGATCAAGTGGCAGTCGAGCAATTCTTAACTACCACAATACAACTCAAGGAATTACTAGCAAGTGGGAATTTATTTAGCAGGAACTATGATAATTAAATTACCTAAGAACTAAGAAAACTAACTAATTAAACTTAGTGTTTTGAGAAAAATTGGAACTTTACTCCTACTCTATATCATCTGTGTCACACAAGATAAGATTATGAAGTCTTTAATGGGCAATTATTTCAATAATAAAGTTTAATATACATGTAATTTATTGCATTTTCCCTCCTGACTATCTAATGCAAGAAAATTTCCAAACAAAATGCTAGCTAGAAACAGATCATAATTTATGGTACCAATTATGTAAAGTGAGATTCTTTGCTAAAGTTGATCGTTCATCCTTTAAAAGGAGACCATAAACTGGAGGAAATATGCATCTTAGTGCAGCAAAACCGGAAGAATTTTTACAGAATAATCGGACAAACGTACCCAGAAGTTTAGAGTGATAGAAGAATATTCAGATTTCAGACCTAGGGTATCCAGGAGTTTCTGTAACAATAGAGTCCAAAATGGCAAGGAGGTGGGGGGACCTCAAAAAAAAATAAATAAAAAAAAAAGAGGGTTGCATGAAGGAAATGTATATATATAAGATAATATATACATACAGATACATCAAGCTGTGGAGTTGTCACGCTCAGATATTGCATTCATACAAGACAACCAATCAATTTGTCCATTGCCAAAAAATGATGTCCAATAAAATAAAATAATTAGACCCCCGACCAGGGAGAGCCAATCAATATCCTCCAGATGACTATGAAAGAAAGAAAAGAAAAGAAACGACAACAAAAGAGAAGCGACAGCTCATTTCTCTTCTTACCCACGTCCAAACAAAGCTCTAAACAGACCAAGTAAACCCCACCAACATTTAAAAAAAACCCTCAAAGCATGCCTTCTTGAAAGTGTTTATGTACATGCATGTAATGCATTATACATATTTTTGTGTGTATATGTATTTATTTTTGTATATTCATGCTACGTTTATATGTTTATTAATTACAATTATATGTTTTGTGAAGGGTGGGTGGGGGACAAGAAAATAATAGATCATCGCAATAAATAAGCAATTACATTAGATATATGTAGTGATAGGAAAATACAAATTAAAGGAGTTTGACCTGCGTCCTCTCCATTCCATCACCCAGTGCCAAAAAAAACTCGGACTCTCCCTTGTCTCATCCCCACCACCGAATTCCCATTGCACTGCATATATATATACATATCATGATCATTGGAAGCCCCTATAAAAATTAGAAACACCCACCACAGATTACACACGTACATTTATATACCCACCACAGAGTACACACGTACATATATATATATATATGATAAGTGTAACTTATCAAAATTTTTAACCAAAATCTTGTAGCATTAAATTTAATAATAGTATAATTATAATAAAATATTATTTTAATGAATTATTTATTTAAATTTGATTGACTCACAAAAGAAATCACATCATTTTTATTAAAATTTTGTATGTGGTTATATATATTTATATATTTAAAGAGGCAAAAAAAATAAAAAATTAAGAAAAAAACGAGGCACGAGGGAAATAAATGATGAGGAATACAAACATGTAATATTATAATCCAATAGTAATCTCCATGACCTTGAATCAAATTTCATTTGCTATCCCACTTCATGAAGAGAGAGAGAGAGACAGAGAGAGAGAGTTATATGGTTTGATTTAAAACTCATGAGGATGGTGGTAATCCATAGCTGACCTCTGGTTATTATTGTTGCCACTATCATCATCTCCTTCATCCATTTTACACCCAATTTGAGCCGCACCCAGATTGAGGTAAACCAGCCTCGAATCCAGGTTAAGGTTATTCCCCATATTCCCACTGCTACTAGTGCTGCTTTGGTTGTGATCATCTGTCATCGGAGGGTAAATCGGAGTCGAAGAAGGAGGATGATTCCCACTCCCTTCTTCCCGTGAAATCACCAAAGCTGCTGATTGAACCAGCTCCAGACAGAGCCTGAGCTTGTTTGGTTCGATGTGGGATAGCCCCGGGACAGCTCCTTTGAAGAGGAAATCGGAGGTTAGTGTTCGGAGCACGTCGAGAGGAGTAATTCCGTCCACCGTCCTCACATTCGGGTCAGCATGGTGGTCAAGAAGGACCGCCACCATGTCCGGTGACACCATCTCCGCCGCGATGTGGAGCGGGCTTTTCCCAGCCGGGCCAGCCGGGAAGTTGACATCGGCTGCTCCGAGCTCCAGCAAGGCTTTCACCACTTCCCGGC
>JAVXUM010000021.1:4251432-4263661 GCA_035590655.1 Pouteria glomerata | reverse complement strand
AAACTAAAATTATTTAATTATTTAATTATTTTATGAAATTAATGTTTAGCAAATAATAATGACTTATTAAAATAATTTATTAAATGAAAATTATGTCTCATAAATAATAATTTACTAGATTATGTATTGTATTAATATAATTTACTAAATTAAATAATTTATTTAAATTAACTAAAATTATTTGATTTATTAAATTATTTTATCAAAATATAATTTTTAACAAATAATAATTCACTTTTAAAGTTTTATAAATTTTTTTATAATTAATATTTTTATTTAAAATATATATTTTAACAATATATTTTTATTAAAATTAATTATTATTAAAATAACAATAATTATGATGACTTATTTTATTATAATATTTTATTAAAATAAAATATTAACTTTTACCTTTAGTTAATTGATTCTCATTCCAAACACAATTATGTTTTACCTCTTTAAAATTTTGAGCATTCTAAATATAATATAATGATTACCGGATACTATTATCTTATTTGAAGTATAAGTACAACAAAATTTTTACCCTAGTAACCATTATTAGTTAACAATTATTTCCGTAATCTTTTAACCCTAAATTTGTCACTTTTATCCTTCAATTTTTTATCCCGTCCCAAACATGTCTCTAGAGTAAAAATCTAACCCAAGTAACTATTAATTTAAAGTAATTATTACTTTGTTATCCATACTGAGGTCATGAAAGATAAAAATTATCCAGGTAAAATTTAACTTCTGTTACCCTCGATCTAAACATCTCCCAAGGTTAAAAATGTCCTAATACAAAATGGTCTCCTTACCCTTCATATTTATTATATACAGAACCCAGTCTTTAAAAAAATTCTATATAAAATTTTAAAAATTTGCTAAAAATATCAAACAATATTCACAATTACTTACTAAAAAAATTAAATAAATTTGATAATCACTTATTGAAACAAATTTTTAATATATGAATAAATTTATAATACATAAGCGAAATATTTCTCAGCAACTGATTACTAAACAAATTAAAAATTTTCAAGATGTACTTGTTGAAAAAATATAAAAAATTCAATGATCAATTACTAAAAGAATTTAACAATTTATGAATATTTTGAAACTTAGATATATATGTAATGAAATTATCGAGTTATTTAAAAAAAAAAAAAATAGGAAGTGCAAATTAATTGGCTGCATGGATAAAAAATAATATTACAAATTGTGACACTCTTATTTGAAGAGCGAAAAGATGCCTAATCCAAGAAAGAAAAATATTTTTATATCCATATATGAGAACAAATGAGAGATTCAGAAGTGTGTGAACTATCGAATGATTAAATTGATGAGTCATACGATAAAATTATAAGAAATAGTTATTGAGAGAAGATTAAGGACAATAAACGTTGTAGAGAATCAATTTGGTTTTATGTCTGAGAGATCAACCATGGAGGCTATCTTCGTTATGAGGAGATTAATGGAATAATAATATAGAAAAGATCAAAAAGATTTACACATGGTGTTCATTGATTTAAAAAAAAAAAAAAAAGCCTATAATAGGGTTCTTAGGGAAATTCTATGTAAAGTATTGAAGAAAAAAAAAAAGAGTATATGTCGCATATATTGAGGCGATAAAGGACATGTATGATATAGACAAGACATCTATATGGATGGTTGATAGAGAGATTAAGGAGTTTCCTATTATAATTGGTCTACACCAAGGCTCAGCATTAACCCGGTACTTATTTGTCCTAGTTATGATTGAGATTACTAGATATATTTAGGATGAGGTACTATGGTGTATATTATTTACAGATGACATTATTTTAATAGATGAGACGAGAGAATGAATGAATACTAAGCTAGAATTACGGCGAAAAATGTTAGAGACAAAAGGATTAAGGCTAAGTCGATACAAGATGGAATATATGAAATGCAAGTTTAATCAAAGTAGAATAACTGGTAGCATATAAGTAAGTTTGGACATTTAAAAGATTGTAGAGAAAGAAAATTTTGGATATCTTGAATATATGGTACAACAAGATAGAGGAATTAATATTAATACAAGTCATAAGATTTAGGTCAGGTGAACCAAATGGAGGAGTGTTTCAGAAGTCTTTTGCGATGAAAAAATCCCCCTCAAGGTTAAAAGAAAGTATTATAAGGTGACGGTAAAACCAATGTTGTTATATGGATTAGAGTGTTGGGTAATAAAGTACAATTATGTTCAGAAAATAACAGTTGTATAGATGAAAATACTAAGATAGATGTGTGGGACCACAAAAAAAGATAGAATTAAGAACGAAGAAATTAAAGGCAAAGTAAGAATAGTACAAATTGAAGATAAAATGAGAGAGAGTTAATTAAGATAGTTTGACTATATTAAAAAACGTCTAACGGAGACACTGTTAAAAAGTAAAAGTATAAAAATTGCTAGAAATAAAAAAAATAAATAAAAGAAAGAGAGAGAAACCTACGAATGTGACCTTACATATATGAATCTAACGAAAGACGTGATTCCAAACAAATTAATTAGGATCGTCAAATTTATAAAACCGACATCACCTAATAAGGAAAAACTTAATTTAATTTAACTTGGATCCTATTTAGTGAACCAATTTTATTAAATGTTATTAAATTTTAACTACTTTTATATTTTTTTAATTAAATTTTAATACATATCACTTCTATATCAAATTAATTATATTTTTATTATACTTCTTATTAAATTTGTTTTATTGTACTTTTTATTTATATGATACAATATAAAAACAATCACACACATGTTGTGCGTTTACCTCTAGTAATTCACACACAAAAAATAAAGAAAATATTCAAATCAGAGTTACGGAGGGGAGAAAAGATGATGATTGATTGATATAATTTCATTACATATACATATATAACGCTTCGCGTCACAAACATCAATCAATCCAAACCGTCCAATTGATTAAACACCCTTCTTATAGTACGTTTCTGACCTACTCTCACCCATACAACCCAGCTTGAAAAAATAAAGATAAGAGGACAAAAAATTATCATTGAAGACTTCAATTTTTCTTAACATCAGGAACATTACGTATTACGATGATCAGAAGGTTAGGTAACCATATCTAACGCCAATCACCTCGGCTGCTCCATCATACGTGCGAAGTCCTCGAAGCACACAAACCCGTCCCCGTTCTTGTCCACCCCGCTTATCATGCGCCGGCAATCCTCTATCGTGCACCTGTCGTCCCCGAGAGCAGAAAACACCGCGTGGAGCTCCTCCGCCGTGATCCGCCCGTCGTGGTCAGCGTCAAAGAAATCAAACGCGTCGCGCAGCTCCGAGTCCCCCGCCGGCGGCCCAAAAGCCGAGTTGATCGCCCGGAACTCGTCCAAGCTGATACACCCATCCCCGTCCCTATCAACCTCGCTCAGCATCATCGTCAGCTCCTCCTCGCTCGGCGGCTCCCCACCTACTCGGCTAAGCACCGCCTCCAGATCCTTTCTCGTGATTTTCCCATCACCGTCCTTATCCATCATTTTGAAAGCCTGAACCAACTCGAAACACATGTCGTCAGCCGCAATTTCCGACCAGTCACCGGAGATCTTCGATCTCTGCATCGAAGTCGATGGCAATACGCTGGTCGGCGTAGCCTTTCCGGGATTAGACTTGTGGTGGGTCGACGAAGACTCGGACGAATCCGACGACGTCGATCCATAGCTGAACAAAGCGGGGTCCGATCGGGAGACGGACCGGCTCTTCTTGGACCAGAAGAATTGCTTCGGGTTGATCTTGATCACGAGCTTCATGGCTGAAACCGGAAAACCCAGAAGAGGAAAAGGAGAGAGAGGGGGGGTGAAGGAAGAGAGAGAGAAGGAAAGTGGGTCTTCGACGGCAAAGGGAGAGGAAGAGGGGGGAGTTAAATGGTGGAAGAGCCATGACAGAGAGGGAGAGAGCAGAGCAACTTCCAGGAAACTTCCCGGGAGACGAGTTGAAAATAAGGATTTATTGGGCTTGTTTGGCTGCGGGTGTGATATTTTACTGTGACAGGGATTGTTTGAAAAAAAAAAAGTTTTGGTAAAAATATAGTAAAAATGTAATTGATTTGAGGTGTTTGAAAAAAAAAAAAATTAGTAAAAAGTACGGTAAAAGTATAGATGGTTTGGCATAAAGATGATATGTATTAAAATTTAATTAAAAAAATATAAAAAATAATTAAATTTTAATAAAATTTAATAAATTTTGGTATCCAAACAGGATATGTTTTAATTTAGTTAAAAAAATATAAAAATAATTAAGATTTAATAAAATTTATTAAAATTTAATGAAATAAACAGAGCCCTAGTTTCTATTCTGACATTTGCCAGCTTGCATGGCAGAGGGTACAACCTCATTTATTTGGGGTTAAAAATTTAAAAGCTAATTTTTGGGGGTGACTGGTTGGGTTAGTGAGGTTTTGTGTTTGGGGGTGCAAATTTTTGACAAAAATAAATAAATTTTAAACTGTTAATTGTTTGGTATATTTTTTAAAAAATTGTAAAAAGAAGTTGATAAATAAAAAAAGTTGTTGAAAATTAAAAAAATTAAAATAATTTGAGAAAAAACAAAAAATTAGAGATTTCAGGGAAATTTATTGCCTGCAACAGTTTTTCAAATATGGCATCGTTCAATAAATATAAAAAATTAAAAAAATATTAGCTGAATAATTTATTTGTTCAACAGTAGTCAGATACTGAATTTATTGTTATAAATATATTTAAAGTTAATAGTTAAATAAATTAAAAATATATAATAAAAATAAAAAATAATAATTTCTCTAAAATCATATGTGCAATTTCCTATTTATTTAGACCGTTCTTAAGAGGTCTAAAAAAAAAATTCTTTATTTGATTTATATATATTTATTGTGATTATTGTTTTTATTAAAACAACTAGCAGGTGTTACTTCAAGTGAAAAAAACAATTTGTTTCATAAAAATTTAATTTAAATTCATTATAAACAATAAAAATGTAAAAAAATGCAAAAACTTTATAAAGAAATAATAAAATAAAAAGAAAGCTTTAAAAAACATCATGCTTGAAAAAAATGAGAAAAAAATTAAAAAGAAAAATATAAAACCTCGTAACTAAAAAAATAATATTGATAATAATAAAATATGAAAAAAATTAAAACTAGAGATGGCCATCTTAGCCGGCTCGTTCAAATTTGATTCGTTATCTGAACTAAAAAAATGTGAGATTTAGATTTTTTTTGGAAATCGAATTAGATTTGGATTTATTTTTTAAAAAAAAAAAATTAGATATTGGATCGGATTTGGGGATGAGACTGCCTCCATCTTGATCTGCCTCGAATCTAATATCTAATTTGAATCTGTCCCGATTTGTCTCAATTTGTCCTAATTTGCTCCAAAAAAATCTAAACAAACCCGAATCATTTAGATCCATAATGATAATATTACCACCATAACTTGACAAATAACATTTACATTTATCATTCTTCAGCATTATTAAACATCACCATTTTTATTATTAAAATGAATATTAATAAATAAATTTACAGCAAAAATTGTCATCGTTTTGTACTAATTAAGGTGTGTTTAGGCAAAAATTATAAATTTAATTTTTTTAACTTTTTAACAAATTGAAATTTCAAATTTAAAATTTATTTATTTCAAACACAAAAATCAAAAAAAACTTAAAAACGTAAATTTAAAATTTTATAAAGTATATCATTTGAAACTTTACAAAATAATACAAATCTCTATAAAATTAAAATTTTTTACTCACTACATGAATTATAAAACTGTTACCGCTACAAATTTAAACAAATTTATATAATTCCAAACACCCAATTATGACCCATAAACTCAATTAATTTAAAAAAAAAATATCTAGATACAAATTTTAAAAAATAATTAAAATATTTTATTTATTATTTTATTTATTTTTTTCTTATTTTTAGTACAAAAGATTACATTTCATTAAATAACTTTTTTCTTGACATTTGAATAGTGTACTTTTTTCGTATTTTTAACATTTTTAATTAAAATATAATTTTATGTTTTTAAACTTTTCAAGATTCATGTTTAAAGAGTTCTCTAGAAAATAGATTTTTTAAATAATTTAACTAAAATGTTTTATGAAACATTCAATAATTTTTTAATTTTGGATGACATAATTATAATGTCATAAAAATCAGTATATATTATTTTGGTAAATTATTATAATGATGATGTTTATATATTATTTTGGTTTTAAAAATAAATTATTTGATAATAATAGGTTACATATGTAATTAAGTAATGTATCAAGTTAGAGGCGAATTTAGAAACAAACAAAGAATTCAAATTTTTGAATATCGATAGATATATTCGTTTTCTGTTTGAAGTGAATGGAGATTCAAAAAAATATCCGTTCAGACTTTGGTGCAAATTTGAAAGAGAATAGAAAGTTTGGAGTTCAAATTTGGAGATTATTATATCTTTAACACCTGGTATTTTAATTTGACATATTTTTGTATTATTTTGAGTAAATGAAATATTTAAATTAAATCTATGTGGATTATTATATTTTTTCTAGGCTAGGTTGAGCCCGAAATGATATTGGGTTGGACAAAGTGGGCCAAGGGCCCGAGCATCTTTTTCTTTCTTTCTTTCTTTTCCTTTTCTTATCCCCGGTTTTCTTTTTTTCCTTTTCGTTTTCAGTCGAACGAACCAGAGAGAGAGAAAATGAGGAAGAATAGAGAAAGATAGAGAGAGGAGAGATATTGTTTAGGGCAAACAAATAGTCGATCCGGGAAGATCTCGACTCGGTGATCGTCTTCATGTGCTCCATTTCACGAGATTCGAAGCAAGGAGGAAGAAATCAGAGTTTGAAATTCGGAGTTCAAAGTGGTTTTCTTCGTTTTTCTTCATTTCTTTTCAGATTCGAGGTAGGTGGGACTTAAATTCGTGTTCTAAACGTCGTATGGAGCATTTTGGTATATATATATGCATGTTTTGGTGAAGTATGTAAAATATTGTATATATATGTATATATATGTGGCTCTGTGTGTATATATATGCATATATGTTGATGGATCTTACATAATTTTGAGTTATTTCGTAAATGGAAGTTGTAAAATCATGATATATACATGTGTGAACATTTAGATTTGAGTTTTGAGCAAGTTGGGGTTCGGATTTGATGAATTTAGAGTTTGTTCGAAATTAGAACGAACCCAGAAATGGGTTTCAGGTGTCGGTGGTCCGGACCGGCTAGGTGGTGGTCCGGACCACCGTGAGCTATTTTGTCTGGTTTTGGTTAGTTTTGACTCCCGATACTTGTTTTGGGCCCTAAACATGTTTATATCATTTTATAAGTGTTAAACGAATTGCAAACCATGAAATGAGATATATGTGAATATGTTTTCTATTGAGTTAATGTTTAATTCCATGATTGAGCATATCATGTGCATTGGGATTTTGGATGGTTTCATCCGGTGGAATTAATGTATGGATTGGCCGAGAGAGCCATAGATTGTGACGTGCCGAGACACGATTGTAATATATTTATTAAAATTGAGAAAATGGATTGTGATAATACCGGATGATTCTCAGAATTTATAAACGTAGCTAGAGTCTAGTCATGTAGAGTTGAGACGTTAATATGGGATTCATGGATTGGATATTTTCTCAGACTGCAGCCGATTGCCTGCTTGAGATAGCGGATGCCTGCTTGAGATAAGTGGATGCCTAACTAGAGGTGTAACATGGTTCTCTAGCAGAAGCGTCAGGGGGTGTAACACGGTTCTCCTGAGTCTTACACCTATGGGGGTGCAACACGGTTCTCCACATGTAATATTTATATGAGATATGTATATATGTGTGTGCGTTTGCCGTCAACGCTTAAAACAGTGTGTTTGGTGACCGCGCGTGCCTTGACTGATAGCCTTGCTAAGTGTCACCCGTCTTAAGATAAGGTTGGGGTAGATGGAGGATATAGAATGCATGAGTCATTGCATTCCATTATACCCATTAAATGAGATTGCATGAGACTGCATGAATGGTTATTATATATATTGAGAAATAGATATAGATGTTATGAATGATGCTAATGTTTGATTTATTGTTAATGTATGAGATACATAATCTAGATAATAATTTAAGAACTACAGAGACCTGATTCTCGATGTGGGATACGGAGGCAGCTTAGGCGTGAGTAGCCTAAGTCCAGTCTATATTGTGAATGGTAATAATTGTGGTTGTTCTCTTAAATGAGAATTTGTTTAGTGGGTTTATACTTATGTGGTTAGGATGAAGGCCCGTGATTAGTGTTGGTTCCGATTATATAAATTTTGGATAACGTCACCGAGATGTGGCTGTATCGAAATTTGTGATGTGTTTTATTTCTTTAATATGGGAGTAAGGGATGACAGGAAATACACTGATGGTGAGTATTATGTTATGATTTAACATTGGTACAAGTTATTTTATTTTTATTAGTCCCTATTTTCTAATGCCATCTGTCTCGGACAATTTATGTTAGGGGCGAGACAATATCCATCTCCAATCTGCCCTCCCATCATTCCTAATTAAAACAAGCCTCTTAAGTATACTTTTTGTTTTTTATTTTGCCTTCTCTTTTTTTAATGTAGTAGTTGACTAAGGGGGTATTTGGTGCAACGAAAAACAATGAAAAATAATAAAAAACGTGGTTTGAGTGATATTTGGACGTTTGATGGCAAACCACGTTTTTCAGAGATGAATAGTAAAAATTATTGACTTTTGTAGAGAAATCCGTCGGAACGGCTTTGTTATCTGTCGGAACGGTTTTGAAATTTCTTCAAAAAATATTGACAATGGATCTTATTTGGTAACTTGGATGACGGTGGTCACATTAAAAAAAAATTACAGCTGTTCTATTAATCGAACTTAAGTTATGCAATTTTTTCTAAAGTTGTAATAGGTGTGAATGTGTAAAAAGTAGTAGAGAATTTTAAAATTTTTGAAAATTTTTCAAAAATTTTCAGAGTTTTTAAGTATGTTATGGTGCACCAAACAACCCTTAAACAACAAAACCTCTTACACCGACGATTGCTGTTCAAAATAAAACAAATCAATATTTAAAAATAGAATAAAATATATCAAAGTATACACAAATGTAAGAAGCCAAAAAAAATGGATAAAAAAAGAACCATTAAATTAATGAGTTATTATAATGGTGAAATGGTATGAGAGAGAAAACAAAAAAGAAAAGTAGTTTTATAAATATTTTACAAACTCATGCGGTCTAGCAAAAAATTTTAAAAATCATCAATCTTTAAAAAAAATAGGTTATTTATTTATCTATTTATTTTGGGTACGAGCAATTTTTGTGAAATTATTGGACCGTTTCTTTGCCCGAGTTTCACTTCAACCAGTCGATTCAATTTATTCAGTTTTTAAAACATTGCTAGTCTATGTCTTCTTTTCAAAGGATACAAGTTCAAACCTAATAAGTTTTATTGATAGGATTGATCCCCGTATCATATCAAATTGTTATTGGGTACATTTATTTTGTTATAAATTTTTAAAAATATTAAAAATTATTTATTTTTTATTTTACTATATAAATTATGAATTTATCATTTATTTTATTTTATTTTATTTTATCTTTTTTTTTTATTATTTTAAACATACCCTTAGGTAGGTTTGAATTCTGCTGTTGTGTAATTTTGTGATTTTTTATTATATATTTTAGCCTTGTTTGGTGAATCAAAATTTACTAAACTTTATCAAATTTTAATTATTTTTTGTAATTTCTTTAAATTAAATTTTAATACATATCACCTTTATATCAAATTAACTATATTTTTATTGTACTGTTTATCAAAATATTTTCATCCAAACAGTCCGTGGGACGGGCACTTGTTCAAGTGTGATTTCTTATAAAAGTTGATATGGCGAGCATTTTTCGTACCAGTTTTTTTCTTTAATTATGGGTTAAAAATTACATTTTAATAAACTGTAAACTTGAAATTTTATATTCAAATATTATTTTACGTATAACTAAATTATGCAAGAAGCGGACTGATTGGTGCAATTGAAGTGCAACAAACACATTAAATTTTTATTCTAGGCGCACCACCGAGGAAATGGAACAAAAATTCATTTTTTTTTTTAAATTTTAATGTTTTCAATTCGTTAAAATAAAATATTTAATTCAAAAGTTCATTTTATTTTCTGAATTTTTCCTTTACTTCCACTATATATTTTTTAAAATTTTTCTTAAAGGATACCTATTAAATGGCCAATATTTCAGGAATATACAAATATTTCCTTAAAATTATTTATTTAGTTAAATAGTTTAACATCTTATATATATATATATATATTTTTAACTACCAGTACAGTTACCAGTTGTGTTAAATGTGCACTCACCTGATGCAAACTGAATAACGAGTTTGCTGTGAAAAAATATATAATTTTTCAAATATTAATAAAAATCACTAAAAAATTATTACTTTTTTTTTTTGGAAAAACCCTAAAAAAGTAAAATTTTAAATTTTAAATTTTATTTTAATGTACTAAAAATTTTTAATTTTCAGGTGCAACTTAGTGCAAATCGAATTCGGCATCACACACAATTAGTTTCTGCACAAGATGATATTATAGAGTGTATGAAACTTTTAAGTATTTAAAATTTCAAATTTTTAGTTCAAAAAATAGAATATTTGTTGTACAAATATGAATGACGAAAGTAACAAGAAAGTAAGAAATTAAAAAATAGAATTAATATGATTTGGTAAGATTGTCTACATTCACAACGGTTAAAATAATTCTTATTAACTTCAAAATTTTTTATGGTTATATAATACAATAGAACATATATACATATTAAAAACTCTAATCTTATCAATAAGACTAAAATACTCATACCGCCCTATACAATAACATTTATACCCGTACGAAAGAATTTCTTAAGATTTGCTCCGAATATTCCTCCTTTTTTTCTTAATTCTTCAGTCTAAATATGAACCACATATCATAACAATATCTAAATCAAAAATTATTTTTTTGAAATTCAATTTCCTATTTTTTTGAAATTCAATTTCCTAGCATGTTTCTTAGGGCATCCACGTATGTTCTTTGATTTTTTTTTCTTTCTCTCTAACATAGAGATGATAAAAGTAAAAATATGTATATACACACAAGGATAGACCTATTCTATTCTATGAGTTTTGGAAAAAAAAAAACCATATATATAGTATATAGTATTTATAAATATATTATTGTTTTCAAATATAACCACCTCGATCCTTTAATTTTGCGCCATTACTAACGTAGGAAACTTGGTTTTTGAGTTGGATCATAAATAAAAAATAAGACTTGATTCTTTAGTTAGATCATTATTAACCTAATCTAGTAATTATTAAGTGAATTTGTGAATAGGAAACTTGGTTTTTTGAGTTGGATCATAAATAAAAAATAAGACTTGATTCTTTAGTTAGATCATTAATAATCTAATCTAGTAATTTTTAAGTGAATTTGTGAATGAACTTTATATATTTACTTGATTTTTAAGTCGATAGCCATTAATTTATATTGCTTGCCCTCAATGGAGTTTTTGATTTTGAGATTGTATTTTTTAGATAGGAAAAAAATATTAAAATTTATAACGATTAGTTCTTTCATGCTAAATTTTTTATTCCATTTATGTGTATACATATATACATTAGCATCTTAAAATCGTTTTTATTTTTTATAATTTCTACCGTCACTCTCTAATTGTAAAGGGTTTCAATAATATTATTTATTGTAGTGAATTATTTTGAAAAAAACTGACGTGGAGCAATGTGAGACACGGAATTTTTAAAATAAAAAATATATATATTCTTATACTATTTTAAAAAATTTCTTACAAGGAGCTGATACTTATATGGGTAGATTTTACCACAACTACCGTAGATAGCAGATTCTATGCCTATTTCCAGGATTCTCCTTTCCCATTAATACATTAATTTTCATGACACTAAATTAATTTGATCATTTGCAAATACATAGTTATCTAACATTAACGACTGATTTCATATTTGTTGGGATTTTGCGCAGAAACATCCAAGAATCAAGATTCAAATATAACTACAATAGCAACTAATAGAAGTATGATAAAAAAAAAAAAAAAATAGATAAAGACATATAAAATTCATATGGTTCGACTATAACAAGCTTACTATGGAGAGGATTCCATTCTTTATATTGTGAGAATATGTAGTATAAGTACACTTGTGTTTGAACATCTAAATCC
>JAVXUM010000021.1:4219856-4233907 GCA_035590655.1 Pouteria glomerata | reverse complement strand
TCTCCTAAATTCACAGATGAAGCATTAGGAGAATTAAAATTTTAAAAATTAACCACTTACTTTTCTTTTTATTTATTCCCTTTTTTTTTTATTTTCTTTCTTAAAATAAAACTTGCAAACAAGAGTTAAATTCTAAAATCTTTTTTTTTTCTCTATTTTTTTTCCACTTTCTCTTCGTCTAAATGGGTTGTAAATCAATATAATCAATATTTAAATTCAAATATATGTTCCCAACATAAAATTTTATTTAATTAAATTAAATTAACTTAATTTTTAATTTTAAAATAAAATCAATTTTAAGAGAAAAATATTTTTAAAAAACAAAGCGTTAATATAAATTATTATTTTTTTTCAATAATCTTACATTAAAACGAAAACAAAAGCCAAGCAGCATAACAATTCTGGCTGTTTTCGTGTTTCATTGCTTACAGATCAGATCCATCGTGATCTTTCTTAGGAATAGGAGATACGGAAAGCGAAGAAGAAGTAAAAGCTTTGGGACGATTATCTTTGAAGTCGCGGTGAGTTACGGGCTTAGCAGCTTCCTGATCTCCAATCTTGGCACGCTTTTGTGTGTTGATGGGATGAAATTGGTGAGGAGCTGCAGCGTCTGATCTGCTCGGTGCTTGCTGAAGAGGATAGAAGAAATCGGTGGGGAAGAAATTGTACTGAAGACCGGCCATGGAAGCAAACCAATTGCTTTGAGGAATCTCCAAAATTGTGTGGTCGTCGTCTTCGAAGTCAACAATACCGGGAAGCGCTTTGGATGATATATATATGTATGTAAATAAGAAGTCTTTTTGGTATGTCTAAATGCATTTGCTTCTCCCTTATTTATAGAGCAAATGCGTTTGTATTAACGTAGTCACTGAGAACTCAAGAGTTAACCATTGCTGAGCGGAAAGCAAATGAATTAATAATTGATGAAATTAAAAAATAAAAATAAAAATAAAAAAGTCAGTAAGATTGTGTGGCTTTCAATTTAGATGCACCGAATATTCCCCGGCTTTGATTGATGAAATAAAAAAATAAAAAATAAAAAATAAAAATAAGATAGTGAGGCTTTCAATTTACGATTTTTTTTTTTTTTTTTTTCTAAAAGTTTACAAACATCGTCTCAAAACTCCTTCACTGCTATGATAATGGGTCCTGCTTAAAAAAAATATATAAACAGTGCGAGAATAGTACAGGATTTTTAAAGGTAATAACGATAGATTTTCTTTTTCTTTTTTTTTTTTTTTACTATTAGAATAAAAAAAATATAACAAAGTTGGAAAAATAATTATAGAAATACTATTAATAAAAACATGTGTAAATGATGCATTTTTATTTCATTTACCTTGTAGGACCCAAATGAATGAATTTCTTATATTTTTTGTATCGATAAAAGAGAGAAGAGTACGAAAAATAAAATTTTGATTAATTAAGGAGAGAATATGAAAAATTAAAATTTGAATTGATTAAGGAGAGAGAGTATAAAAAATTAAAATTTGTATTGATTGAGGGGTGAGAAATAATGAAAAATTGAAATTTATATTGATTAAGGAGAGAGTGTAAAAAATTAAACTTTATATTGATCAATTTGTTATTAACTTAATTCATTTTACATCTATCGTTTAAATAAAATAAATATATTAAGCCCCTAAACTATTATAACTAAAATCAACATAACACCATGAATAAAATAATTGAATTAGCCCTTTCATGCTTTTTGCCAAATGCAATATAAGATGAAATTTTCTTCAATAAAATAATCAAATGATTTTTACTTATTACTTAACTTGAACAAATTATAATATAATATTATTAAATTCATATAAGTTCATACCGCGATAAAAATTTTTTAGAGAAATATAGAACATATTTAGATTAATTATTTGTTAAAAAATTTAGAGAAATGTAAATCATAATTGTTGTTTCACTTTAAAATTTCTCAAAATATGTCCAAAGTGGTCGGTTTATTTATTGAGGAGGACCAAAAAGGAATGAATTTATTTATTCTTCGTATTGATTAAAGAGAAAAAGTATGAAAAACTAAAATTTGTATTAATTAAAGAGAGAGTATAAAAAAATCAAAACTTATGTTGATTAAAGAACGACATTAAAGTAAAATTAAAGCATAATTATGCTAAAGATATATTTTTATTTTGCATTTTTAGGTAAATTAAAAATGTATTGTAAAAATATGTTTTTATTAACGATACTTTTGTAATTGTTTTACTGTGAGTAGCATTTGTTAAATTTTAGAGAAGAAAAAAAAATATCCTCTAAACCGTGCACAGATTATTTTTGGGCTTTCGGCCCGATTGGACGCCGCTAAACACTCCCTCCATAAATAATACTTCCGTATTATTCTTTAATGTGACATTTTTTGCTTAGTTTGGAAAGCAAAAAGTTTTTCCGAAAAATTTTTGCTCTGGAAAATTTTTGCAGGAGAAGGTGTATTATTTTTTAAGAGGGTTTGAAGTCTCTAAAAATAATACACCTTACTAAGGGTGAAATTGATTCATTTTACCCCTTTACTAAGGATGAAATTGGTCAGATTGGGATGGCATAAAGGTAAAAAAGTCATTTGATAATTTTTTACATCATATATTTATTTTTATACACTTTTTTTTTTAAAATCATCCAAATCAAGTACTATTTATTACCTCTTCTTAATACTCCATCCAAACTAACTATTTTTTTATCTACCCTTCATAAATATCACATCAATGTGGGTCTATCATTTATAAATAATACTTCTTATTATTTTATACACTCTTTATAAATCAATTCCCTAAAATTTTATTGGCATCCAATCCGGCCCAACGGCCGAATTGGACCTCAAAAAATATAAATCTCATCCGTAGTTTGAACGGTTATGATGTGAGTTCCCTATGAAGGGGATTTTGGTCAAAGTACAATAATATAAACCCTTGGTTGGATCGATTTTTCAAATTTGGTGCCTATTTAATATCTCCCAAAATTGGGCTAATTGGGGGATCTTGATATTTTGAAAACGCAATTCATAACTACAAGAAGAGTAGCCTCTTTTCTTTTTATTTTTCTTCATTTGCTTTTCAAATAAGGACAATATTATTTTTTAAGAAAAAAAAAAACTCAAATTATGGATTGAAGATATGTCCGGTATATTGTGCACTAAATTGTTGTCTATTGTGAAATGTGGACCGTTGGGTTTTCTTGGAAGAAATCTAATGGTTCCCATTTAAACTCAATTTTTTTTTCTTCTTTCTTCCACTCTCTCTCACACTAAATTTTGTTAAAATTTAAGATTATTTTTTTAAATTATAATTTTTTATTAGTATAAATTTAAATTTTGTGAAAAAATAAAAAATAATAAAAAATTATAGAGTTATAACTAAAAGTAAAAAAAAAAGATTTAATAAAATTATCTATCAGCAAATGAATCGTGTACAAGTAAGTTTTATTTTTTTGTAAATAATACCACACTTTTTTGTGGACTATCATATTTAGAAATTTTTTTATGTGTTTAAATTTTTTATTTTGATGATTTTTAAGCATATAAAAAAATTAATCATACCCTCATATTTCAAGTGAAATCACATACTTAGAATTTTTTTTTTTTCTAATTTTGAAATTTTTTTCACTCTTATCAATTACTAAGACTGAGTTGACAAATTTATTATATTTTTTCTTTATTTTAGCTATTAGTCTATTATTTTTTTATTTTTTCAAGAAATATTAAAATTTACGTTAATAAAAAATCATGACTTAAAAAATAAATTTTAAGTGTTAACAAAATTTAGTGAGAGAAAGAGGAAATCAGTGAGAGAGAGTGAAAGAAAGAAGAAAAAAGAAAATTAAATTTAAATGAAATCTTTAAATTTCATCCAAGAAAATTCAACAGCCAACATTTCACGATGGACAATAATTCAACGCACAGTGCAACGAATAAACCCTCAATCGCAAAATATTATTCTCGAGTGCATGATGCACGAGGGACAGACACTATTGCGTTGATTAATTTCCCAACAGAGGCAGAACTGTCCTCGAGTCCCAAAAGGAACAATTAATACCGGATGTTTATTGCATTTGACCATTTTGATTAAAATGACCCACATCGAAGCTAGCTAAATCAGCGTGAACGCCATGGGCCTCGTGGTTGGTTGGTGGCTGAGGATTAGGAGCTCTCGTAGCGTTTAGAGTAGTAAAAAAATATATATATATGATATGAGTTAATTTTAAGTATTTAACATTTAGTGTTTTGAATAGAGTTTTTTTTTAAGAAGAATAATGACATTTTTAGACTTTTATGGTAAAAAGTAAAATAAAGAAACCGTGAAAACAGTTTTCTGAGTTTGTTCCTACGAATTTATATTAAAATTTTTTTATTTTTACACAGCAGCGTCAAAACCGTAGGAACAATTTTCTAAATCCTTTCAACGGATTTAAAAAAATTAGTGTAAAATAACAATAATGATACTCGTTTGAAAACTTTCAACTCGAAAAATATAATTGTTAAAAAATATTTACGCATTCTATTGATCTCCTTTTGAATTTTTTATTTTTTTTAGTGAAAAAAGAAATAAAAAATAAAAAATAACCCGCGTAAAAAATAAAAAAATAAAAAATAAAGTCTAGAAATGTGGTTGAAAATTTTTGAAATTAAAATATAATTTTAAGAATTAAAATTATATTTTTAATGCAACAGCCCAATGGACCGTCCCGGCTTACGATATTATCTGCTTTGGGGTAGCACTCCATACGGTTTTGTTACTATAGGGAAGCCATCGTTCTAACCCAGAAAAGGCCTCACAAGAGGAAGGTTTCTACACCCTACTTATTAGACGTGCTTCGTTTTCCTTCCCAACCAATGTGGGATCTCACAATCCAACTCTCTTAGGAGCCCAGTGTCCTCGCTGGCACACCGACCCCGGGACCGGCTCTGATACCATTGTAACAGCCTGATGGACCGTCCCGGCTTGCGATATTGTCCGCTTTGGGGCAGCACCCCTCACGATTTTATTCCTCTAAGGAAGCCACCTTGTAACAGCCCGATGGACCGTCCCAGCTTGCGATATTGTTCACTTTGGGGTAGCACCCCTCATGGTTTTGTTCATCTGGGGAAGCCACCGTTCCAACCCAAAAAAGGCCTCACAAGAGGAAGCTTTCTATACCCTACTTATTAGGCGTGCTTCGTTCTCATTCCCAACCGATGTGGGATCTCACAATCCACTCCCATTAGGAGGCCAGCGTCCTCGCTGGCACACTGACCCCGGGACCGGCTCTAATACTATTGTAACAGCCGGATAGACCGTCCCGGCTTGTGATATTGTCCGCTTTGGGGCAGCACCTCTCACGGTTTTGTTCCTCTAGGGAAGCCACCATTCCAACACAAAAAAAGCCTCACAAGAAAAAGGTTTCCACACCCTATTTATTAGGCGTGCTTCGTTCTCCTTCCCAATCGATATGGGATCTCACAATAAACATGTCATACTGGTATTAGAATATGCAGCGGATATTGTCCCCGGCAAGCCCCTCATGACCTCTTAGGGTTTTGTTCCTTGGTAAGCTCTCTCCACCTCCCTGAGAACGCGTCCCCCGGTATTAGATTGCGCAACCCACTGGGCCCAACCCAGCCCGCTATGGATACTGTCCGCTTTGCCCTCTCTCCGGGCTCACGATTTTAAACGCATCCTCGAACGAAGCATGCCTAATAAGTAGGGTGTGGAAACCTTCCTCTTGTGAGGCATTTTCTGGGTTGGAACGGTGGTTTCCCTAGAGGAACAAAACTGTGAGGGGTGCTGCTTCAAAGCGGACAATATCGCAAGCTGGGACGGTCCATCAGGCTGTTACAATGGTATTAGAGCCAGTCTCGGGGTCGGTGTGCCAGCAAGGACGCTGGACTCCTAAGGGGGGTGGATTGTGAGATCCCACATTGGTTGGGAAGGAGAACGAAGCACGCCTAATAAGTAGGGTGTGAAAACTTTTCTCTTATGAGGCCTTTTCTGGGTTGGAACGGTGGCTTCCCCAAAGAAACAAAACCGTGAGGGGTGCTATCCCAAAACGGACAATATCGCTAGCCGGGACGGTCTATCGGGCTGTTACATTTAACCTTTGAATTTTCGTAAAAATTAATCCAATAAATAAAAATATTCTAACTTTCTTCACTGGATAGAACTCTACATAAATTTAAGATTAAAGATATAACTTCAATTTTCAAAATTATATTTCAGTTTTAGAAACTATCAATCTAGAATTATGAGCCTATATAAATTAATCGTTCTGATTATAAGAGATATAATTAGTAGTAGTTGATGGGCAACCTTATACTGAGGATGAAAATTATTGAATCAAGTGTAAACGCTATTATATTTGGGCTCCATCATAGGTTTTCTCTACTAATTTCTTCTATTTTTTTTTTTTAAATTCACTTGACATAAAAATAATAATTTCTTACTTAACAAAGAGGGCGTTTAGTAGTAAAAAAATATAAAAAAATATCAAAAATTATCACTGCTACAGAATTGAGTGTTTGGTAAAATCATAATTTTTTTTTTATTTTTCTGCTTTGCTACAGTAATTTAATATGATAACAGACTCCATTTTTTTTCACTTTTGTGCTTTGTTACAGTAAAAAATTTTAACAAACATACAAAAGTTACTACTTTTCTACTATGTTACAATAACAATTTTATTAAACACCTAAAAGTTACAAAAAAATTTGTTAAAAATTATATTTTTATTTACCAAACACATCAAAAATTATAAGTCACAAAAAATACCAAAAATTATACTTTTTTTTGCAGTTGTCAAGCGCCCCAAAAGAAATAACAACTTTTTCTCACCAAAATTGGAATTTGTTGTAAGATTGTAAATTATAAATTGCCCAAAATCGCAAAATTAATCTATTACAAGCTTCTCAAAGCTCTTCCTCCATGATCGCTACCCTTAATTAGCTTCAATTCCAAAAGAGAAATTAAGGTCAATCTTTTGTGGGCCATGATCACGAATTGGAAGAATTATTGTGCTAACAAGTTACTTGATTTTGCTCTCCCCTTCCTCTTTTTTTTTTTTTTTCTTTTCTTTTTTTTTTTTTTTAATTTCCTTTATGAAGGAGAGAGTTAATTATTTTTAGACTCCTTACACTAATGGTAAAAATCACTAACACTTTTCTAAACTTCAAAAATTCACTATTATGGTTCCATTTGGGAATTAGTAGTTACTAAATATTTAATTTTTTTTTTCTAAAATAATTAACTTTGTCCTCTTACATTTTGATTTTTTTTTTTTTTAATATGAAAGGCAAGAGTATCAAAATTAACAAAAAGTTAAAAAATTAATTATTAAACAGTTAACTTTTTTTTTTTTTAAAACACAAAAAAGACTAACTTTTGACGTAATTAATAACTAGTAGCTAGTTTACTTTTTCTTTCCAAATTTAATCTATATCCTTTGTGATTGGTATTATGAAATGGTAAACAGTGTGAAACTCGCAAGTGAAAACACAAAAATATATATTGAAATTCAAATAGATTCCGGGATGTCAGTTCATGTAAAGTATGGGCATGAATAGATATACAATAATACAAGTTTCTTTTTCCTTTTTGTCTTAATGCATTTTCACTGCACATGTTTATAAAGCTAGATCCAGAAAAGAGAACAAGCCATGAGTCATGAATTGGGGCATTAATCAATTGTTGATTCTGGAATTGTTAATTAATTAATTAATCTAGATAATAAAAAAAATTAAAGTATTATATGAGACTCTGTGATCTCTATTGTGTTGGGATATGTTTAGATGCGCAAAAGAATATATATATATATATAAATCTATTATACAAAATAACTCATATCTATATTATAAATTTGTTCAATGATGTGACATTTGTTTGGGTGTCAAAATTCTATGCTGTCACGTATCGAAATCGTGTTGCTTTGGGTGTGTTGCCTCGGGTGGGACTCACCCGTGCCTTCAGGCACGGGTTGTACCTAGTGACATGATAAATATGACCTGTCACCGAAATAAATTGAACAAAACAATCCGTACCAAGGGCACGGGCAAAAGACTAATATATATATATATATAGATAATAGAGCCGTTTGGTCACATGGCATGACTGAAACATGTTGAACCCATGTCACAAGCAACAAATTAAATGAATTATGGCATTTGACCATTTTTTTTTTATAATGGCCCACATGGATCATGCTATAAATCAATGAGATTGTGCTGTTGGTTGGTGGCTGAGGGTTACGTTATACAACCAGAAAGTTTTTTATTTTTATTTATTTATTTATTTATATTGATTTAATAGTGATAGGTTATCAAAATGGCCAGCGACCGGCATGGGCTCGGTAGTACTCAGGCTGGCATTTTAGGAGTAGTTTTTTCGTTTTTTCGTTTTTAATTTTTATTTATAATAAAACACAAAAATTACTCTTACAATTGATATTACAGTTCGCTTTAGTCACTATCGTTTTAATTTTGATGTTTAAATTCTCCAGGTTTCAACCAAGTTATGTTTTGATTATTTAGTTAAATTTATTAATAAAAAATACTACTTTTTGATAACATATGATAAACACGTCATATTTTTTTTTTTTTTGATTTTTTTAAGAGTTGCTGATAAAAGGGATAAAGTAAAACTTGACTATTACTACAATGGTTACAATTGAAACTTTATGGATTAAAGTAAAATTTATTATAAAGTGCATAAGTGATTTTTATAATTTATCTTTTTCATTCATTTGCATTTGGCATATCTATATTTATTTATATCTATATTATTATAGAGTAAATATCAAGATTTGGCGTAATTCTTTTTTTTTTTAATAATTTTTTTTTTTTTGGGTGAAGCTTTATGTATTTATTTTTCATTAATGATCTTTAACTACCAATAATCACTCATAATTTGTAATTTTTTCCATTAGTGACCCTTAACCACCGATAAATACTCAAAATTTGAAAGTGATTTATAAGTGATTTTTAAATTTTTATAAATTATTTAAATAATTTTACCTTTTTATTTTATTATTTTTCTAAAATGTCCTTTAACTACCAAGTAATCTTATAATGTTCTTTTATTTTATCTAAATGCCCCTTAATTACTTACAATCCTCTTAAATATCTTTAATTAATAATTAATAATTACTCATTATTGTTTGAGAAATTTTTTTAATAAATTAATTAATGATACACACATAATTTTTAAATAAAAATTGGATAAAAATTCATGTGCAATTTAAAAAATTTGATAAAAATTCATGCGCAACATTATTTAATGTTTGAAAATTTTTTTTAACAAATTAATTAATGATAAACACATAGTTTTTAAATAAAAATTTGATAAAAATTCATGTACATCACGTGTGTGTATTTTCTTAAATTTTTAAGTAAAATAATGAATTAATTAATGATACACACATACTTTTAAAATTAAAATTCACATACATCGCTTGTGCAGAGCATAAAATTAAGTAAAATAAAATAAAAATAAAAATTTTGACACATTGTTTTAATAGATTGATTAAAAATTGTTAGAATAATTAAGTAAATATTAATAATCTACAAAACTAAAATATTTTTATTGATTATTAAAGCGAAAAAAAAAAATCACATGCATCACTTGTCCACCACTGTGCCCTATCCCATCTAAAAGAATTATGACCTTAACTGTGAGGATGATAATTATTAAATTAAGTATGAACTTTGTTATAACGTGAATTATTCATTTATTGTAATCAAGTCGAGTTTAACTTTGTCTATGAATTAATAAGTCAAATTTAAATACAAAATTTTTAATTCAATAAGAACTCAATTTAAGCTCACAAAAATTATTAACAAATAAATTGACAATATTTCAAATTCAATTAAAGCTTAGTTTGAATTTGAGCTTGACAAAAGTTTTAACAAATAAATATAATACTTTAATACTCAATTCAAATCATTTGCAATTTTAAAATGTAATTAAATCACACAAATATCTTCCTCTAATAAACAGTATTTGCTATATATACTTTTTAATAAAAAAGAAATAGTAATACATAATTATAGCAAATAATAGCAAATAAGAAAAGAAAAGGTGATATTTTTTTGGGTAAGCGTTCAATATTCTGTGCATCTAAATTGAAAGCCACAAAATCTATTAGAGCTAAAATCCGTTTGAAATCCTATATTTTTTCAAAATAATTCCAAAAAAAATTAAAAATTTTTAACTCTCTCCAATTAAATTTTGTGACGTGTCAATTTTTACAATATTTTAATACTAACTTTTTTTTTTAAAAACTTTTTTAAAATTCTAAAAACTCCCTTAATTAAATTTTTATTACAGGTAAATTATATTTAGCACTTTTGTATTTTATTTTTATTTTTTTTAATTTTAAATCGTAAATTCAGCTCCACCCAGCCACTTTCGTAAAAAATCTCACTTGTCCAACCTATGTAATGAACAATAAAACTGAATGAAAAGTACAATAGTAAGCAAAATATTACGATGGATTTAAAATACATAAGATAAAATAAAATTAAGAATACAATATAAGAACATTAAGTGTAATTTAGTCAAGTAAACTGGTAGTGATGGAGGATGAAAATAAGGCTTACTTTGAGGAGAAAAAAAAATTAATTTTTTTTTGGGTATTTGACAAAAAAAAATGTAATTTTTTAGTTGTTAGTTTTTTTAATTTTTTATTAGTTTAATATTTTTACCCTTCATGGTTTAGAAGAAAATTTAAAATATAAAAAAATAAATTTACTCATTTCAAAAAAAACTAAAAAATTAAGTAAGCAGAAGTTGAGATTTGTGGAGCCTAAAATCTAAAAATAAAAATTTGAAAAATACCTTCTCATATTTCTATAATTTTAAAATTTGAACATAATTTTATTTTTTAGAAATTAAAAACCAAAAATAAATTTCCCGAATGAACTTATATGTTCAATTTTTTAAAAATTAAAAACGAGAACTAAAAATTAAAAATTTTGTTGAACGGGATCTAAGATATTTCATGCGTCACTTCCTCTTTCTTGACCAAAACTAATTTTCCTTGTAGGTGATAGGGTCGGCCGCATGCATGAGTAGTTTTCTCAACCTACCTTCCCTTACCGAATTGATGTCAACTAACAAAACGAATTATAATTATATATATATATATATATTTTTTAAATTTAGGCATAGTGATTGAACCACTTTACATACACCTCAATTAATTTTTGGTAGGCTGAAATTAATAATTAAATAAACATTTTAGTAACCTGAAAAGATAAAAATTAGTGATCATTAACCACTAAAAAATAAATTTAAAATTTTATTAATTGAGGTAACCGTTAGATCCTATTTCATTGTTTGACTTGCTACAGGATTAGAAAGGGTTGCTCCAAATATTTTCCATTAAAGATATAAATCTTTTTTATTATTTTAAATAAACAATATGTAAAAACGTCCCCAATGAATATGAAAATTGCCTCTCTTCTAATTAGAAAATTTGTAAGGTCTACCTTTATAAAATTTTACCCCAGCTCAACAAAATTGCTACTCAATATAATTATAATGCTATCAAATGGTTCACATTCAAAAAAAAAATATATATATAATTTTATAAAATATTATACTTTTTATTTTTTTATTATGAACTTGTTATATAGTATCTGTTTAGAGTATCAAATTTGGTCAAAATTTTTAATTTTTTTTCAATTTTTTTTAATTTTATTCAACTTTTTTTCATACTGAATATTTCTAATTTTTTTTTTAAATATTTTTAATTTTTTTAACTTTTACTAATTTTTTAATCTTATTTAATTTTTTTTTTACTTTTTTCAAATTTTTAAGAGATACATTAAATATTTAACAATTCAAAATTTAGCAATTTTTTTTTTTTTAATTTGAACTCTGAATATTGCTATTTTCAACCTTTGACCATTAGAGTGGCTTAGAGGAAGAATATGCACGAATATTCCTTCCACAACTTTCACGATACCCTGAGTTATTCAAAAAAGAAATCCCACTTATCACGAGCGCCTTTAAAAGATTCTATAAGGTAATATAGTCGTGTTTGGTACAATGGCATTTATTGAAAAATTGTAAAAATTTTTAAAAATTTTTAAAAATTTTTCTTATTACACACATTACGAATTCATAATTTATTTTATTTTATCTCACTTTTTATCACATCAAATAATATATATGATTTCTATCTATTAAACATCAAAATTTGGTAAAGTTATCTCTTTTATGAAATTTTTTTTAAATGAAATTTTTATTTTCATTAATGTCCTTAATCATTAATAATCATTCATAATTTAAAATTATTTTTCTTTTAATGACCTTTAATCACCAATAACCACTTAAATTAGAAAATGATGTATAAGTAATTTTTAAACTTTTATAAGTTATTTAAGTAATTTTGTCTTTTATTTTTTCATTTTCTTTAAATGCCATTTAACCACCAACTACTCTTGTAATGTTCTTTTATTTTATCTAATACCATTAATTACTTACAATCTACTTAAATACTTTTAACTAATAACAAATTTTATTTTTTGTTTGAGAAATATTTTTAAATTGATATAACAGATTAATTAATAATACACACATAATTTTTAAATAAAATTTGATAAAAATTTACATCCATCACCGGTGCGTTGGTTTTTTTTAATCTCTTAAAGAAAATAATAAATTATTTAATGATACATACATAATTTAAAAATAAAATTTATATGCATTGCGTATGTATAAGTAAAATAAAATAAAAATAAAAATTCAAACACTTTGTTTTAATAAGTTGATTAAAAATTAATAAAAAAATTAAGTAAATATTCATATTTTTATTGATTATTAATACAAAAGAATTCCAGTGCATCACGTGTACACCTGCATTTAGTATAATAATATAATTTATATTTTTTAAAATTTGAGATTTGAGTGCGGTTCTCTTCAGCCTTCGACCATTCCGGTTGCTTCGTAGCCGGCACAAAATCAGGATTTTTTTCTCGAGGAGTCCAAACCTAGATTTGGAAAAATATTATAATTAAAATAATAATAAATAATACACATTTATTTCCAATTTTGGATATTAAAATCAAAAGTGTGGCTATGCAAACTTCGCAGATATTTTTTTAGCACTCCATTCAATTTTTTTTTATTAAATGAAATTATAAAACTACCCTTTAAACTATTACTCTTATATTAACTTAAAAAAACTAATTATTTACATACATAATTTAAAATAATATAATTATCCCTTATAAATAAACATTTACAAATTGGGCAAATGTTCATAGACCTAGTTTGGTGTGCGAGATTTTTATGTATATTGATATTTTTAACTAACAAAAAGCAAAATAAAATGTAAGAGAAAATTAATAGAAACTCAACCTAAAATCAACACAAGCGTGTATACATATACAGGAGAATTCAAAATTTTTGTTAAAATGACCTAATGTACACGAAATCAAATAACCAATAATGTTGATCAAGAAAGAAAATAGCAAGGTCCGTAGTAGGATGTGAGAGAAGCGAAATTGCCTATTATCCGTGAAAAAAAAAATATGATTTACCGCGTCAAACAGAGGCAAAGATATAGAAATTTGGAAAATTATAACTAACTGTATGTTTGTATTAAAACTAAAAATATCAACGATTTTTGGCATTTTCACTAAAAAATTAGAGAAGACAGATGACGTTTAACTCCAAGTGTGTGTATTAGGTTGTTATTTTTATAAAACATAAAAATATATGTATGTTGGGACTTGTGACTTATACGGAAAAAAATCAAGTGTTAAGAAAGAGGGGCGGATACGAAGCAGAGTGAAGAAAGGGATTTGTGTGTTTCTATTGAAAAAGGAAAAAATTAATTTTTAATTTTTATTAATTTTTTATGCGAGTACATTGTGAAAAGTAAGGTTGACAAAGATTTTTCATTTGTGAGAAAAGGGTCACTGTTAATGAGTATTTATTTTTATTAAAATATAGCATACATGCATTGTTAGGGTCCGTTTGGCAACGCTGTCGTTTTTCTATTGTTATTTTTCTGTTGCCGTTTCTTGTTTTGTGTTTTCTGTTGTCGTTTTTTTTTCCTGAAATGAAAAC
>JAVXUM010000021.1:4152369-4165825 GCA_035590655.1 Pouteria glomerata | reverse complement strand
TTCACTGCTTATGTTTATAGATAGAATGAAGAAATAGTTGGTGTACTATCACTTGTAATTTTCTAGCATCTGTCGATTCTATATTAATAAATTTACTTATCTTTTCAAAAAAAATAAATGTATATTACTAAAGTAAACTTATATAAATAAAAACATAGGGTCATATTTATTCTAATGCATACTTAAAATATGAATACTCTCAGAAGTTGTCTTACATAGGCCTTTGAAAAAGGTTTTTTCCCTCATAAAAGAGATGAGTTTCTCTGACCTTAACACCTGGGTTTTACGGTCGAGCCTCCTCCTCCTATGTTTTGTTGGGCGTTTCTTGACATGGTATCAAAGTGGATTTTCAACTAGTCTCACCATTCTCTGTGCTCTACCTATATCCATGTGGGCCAACATGAGGGAGGTTGTCATAAGCTATCTCACATCGGCTCATGACAAGGTTATTTTCTCTATATGAAAGATGGACTTCCCTTATCTTAACAACTGGGGTTTTAAGGTTGAGATCTTTCCTCTTATATGTTGTTGGGCTTTTCTTAAGACCTGCATCTAATCTTCCCAAATTCCGCAATACAGGAGTCTTGTGTATTGGGTTGCCCTTTTTTGTACTTAAAATATTATATATAGGTCCCATTTATTCTCTCAAGAATTCTTCCATTTATTCTCTCAAGAATTCATACTTTGTAAGAGATTGGAGATGTACTCTCCAATTGTCTCACATTGGTTGAACACTAAAAACTTCTAGTTTTGCCTTGCCATATAATGGTGTATGCCCACTTCATTGTTAAGTGTTGTCTCCACATCTATTGAACGCTAGAAACTTGCACTCTTGGTTTTCTATATGAAGGGGCTTCCACTTGTCCACTTCTTTGCTAAGTGTCTTTGTCACATCCCAAAATTTAAGGATGAGACCAACGGTGAACTACAATGCCTTAGTCCATGGCACATGCAAGCCTTTGTAAATCCAAACTACTAACATTTATAATGGTAATAAAATAAAATCCTAAATATTAAACATAATTCTTCAAATAAAATCAATCAACTAGTTCACAATAAAATAGGTCCCAAAATTTGTACAACTCAATAACACCTAATTTCTCCAAATAAACAATTAAATATTCCTATGGAAGGTCATAGACTGCTGATGTTATGGTCCCAACTCAATCCAAAATTTTTTACTGTAATCCCATCTCACCTGAAAAATGTTAAAAATGAGGGGTAAGCTAAAAGTCCAGTAAATGGATTGCTAAACCAAAAATAATAATTATAATTTGAAAATAATAAATTTTCAAATAAATAATTTAACCAAAAACATTTCAAGTAAAAACAATGTCTATGCATAAATAACAGTAATTTCAAAATCTGGACGTTGGAGTGTAATAACATCCATAAATCAATCCATCAATTTCAATAGTGACGATAAACATTAATATGTGGATATATGGAAATTAAATATCAAATGTGCCAATATAATTTCTCATGACAGTGACCAGTTGGATTTAACATCGCACTAGTCATCCAATTTGGTTCCTAAGTTGTTCCCCAAGCCGATCCGATTGAGATCACCACGGTTTTCATGAGTCTGTTTCCTAGTTTGCAGAGTCATACCACTTAAGGAGCCTGTCTCTAGAACTTTTATTTTAATTTTCACAACCACAATTAATTATTCATCACAATCACATAAAATCAAATACAAGTGTTTAAATAATTTTTTCTTACGCTCTATAGCATAAAGCATATAATTTTTATTAAAATAATAGAATTTTTCACAAATAATAATTTAGAAAATTCAACTTTGAAAATTTTTATGCATGGAAAAATTTACAAAATTAATACTAACAAGTGAAACCATTCACCTGAAGTCCAAAGAAGTAATGTAAAATATATCAAAATATTATGTCGCTATTCTGTACACACGAATATAAATATTTATTATTTAAAAAAAATCGATCTTAAAATTCTAATTAATAAAACTAATTAAATATTAATCCTCTTCATTAGAATGATCAACTAGCACCAACAAAGAAAACCCCCTCAACCTACCAGCAAGATGAAATCTTGAGATTTTTTTTTTTTAAATCAAAGATTCTCTGTCATATACACACACACACAGACACAATCACAATTTCAAACCTTCAATTCCATCAGTCACGTCACCATAGCACCAAAATATATTTTTTTTCTTTTTCTCTTTTGTCAACAACTTCCATCAATGTATCTAATCCTCTCTCTCTCTCACACACACACACACACACATATATACATGTACTAATTACCATGCAGTGCAGCCCTCTTTTCCTTTTTTTTTTTTTTTGGTTCAAAACATGGAAGAAACCTACAGCGTACTTATATATATATATGTATGCACGAACACCTCCTTTAATGAAATACCCACTTCCTCAACGGATCGTCCACCCATCAATCTAAATTAAAAAAAAAAAAGATAACTGACCTATGTAATTTTTCTCTCTCCTGCTACTGCTTCTCTCTCTCTCTCTCTCTCTCTCTCTCTCATGAATATAATAAAACTCTAGTCTGGCATAACCCTTCTTTATATGGAATTTCTTTAATCTAGTGTCACTACACCCACTTCAATTACAGTGAATCTCCAATCATATCTCAGTGATAAAAATAATTCTTTAGAACATATGATGGTCCACACTTATCTAAAAATAAATACATTAATAATTTAAATATTATTTTTTAAATAAAGTTAGCTAATTCCCCAAAACAAAAATATAAACACGTAAATAAAATAAATAATTAAAATTATATAAATGACTAATTTCTGGGTTATAATAGTCTTAGACTTTTGGTTATCAGTGGGCTTAGACAAAAAGTGGCTCAAATGTGGCCCAAAACTTTGTTGAATTGTTTAGACCAAAATTTTCAATATAAAACAAATACTTAGGGGTGATGGTGTTTTCTGGGCATTATGGGCTGTTGCGGTTGCTATAACGATGTGGGCGCCACTTCACATGATGTAACAGCCCTTTAATAGTCTTGGAGGCCTCCATTTCCATTGTGTGACAAGAAGTTTTAAAACCATGCACACAAAGCATGCATCAAAGGTGACCCAACTACTACAGATTTACACCCAGAGACACGAGTATCATCTGTATAAAGAACACGTGACACTTTAAATTATTTATTACGTTCAATTTGTCATTGCAGGCTGAACAAGGGGAACTTTTGTTGATTTAGTGTTAGGTTCCTCTTCCCATATCTGGACCACATGAAGTTTCGTGGATCATATATTTTTGAAGGCACAAAAGCAATGTGCTTCTGTTGAGTCCATTTTAATTACAAAACTAAATTATATATGGGGCCTCCTCACGAGGCTCTCGATTTTAGATGGATACCAGCTCAGCAAGCCTTATTATATTCATTTATTCACACCTGAAAGATGTTAGGGGGGGGGGGGGGGAGCGGAAACACTTATATGAATGTGCTGCACCAATTTGTGAAGTTTGGAGATGACTAATTTCCAAAAAAACTACTCCAGAGTGAACTGAAAAGTATCTCAAAATGCGATCTAAATGACCTGCAAATAATAGAGTCTCAACTTCTTGAAACCATAGTAAAAGCAGGCAATGTAAAACCTTTAAAAAAATATGATCATGATAAAGTGGGACGTCAAGAGTGGATCAGTTGGAAATGGAATTATAAATAGTTGCAGAAGAACATTTATCTGAGTATGTCTGTAGATATTATGGTTTTAAGTGCAGCCCTGCCCACTCATGGTGTTCTCCCCCTCATATGGATCTGTTACTTGCAGATACTACCAATGAACATGGCTACTAGTTTCTCATGGTACCCCATTGTGGGATGAAACCCTTTATAAAAGCATAAATTTGTTTCAAGAATTCCTCATCCCCTTGGGAATTGACTTCCCTGGCAATTATTGTTCTCTTTATTGAGTTGAGGAGAGCACAGAGTAATGGATGGGTAAACATTATGAATATAGATGATAAATGTTATGTCAATAGATATTTTTTTCGTAATTTTCCTTGTTACATTTCAATTCTAAACCTGCATTCTGTTGGGACAGTGTATTAGCTTTTTGCTAATTTTATCGAGATTGGGTTCATCTCATCATCATCTGGCTGAACCTGCATTCACGTAATCTTTGGTTTTTTTTTTTAATTCTTCTGAACGTTGTCAATGTAGAAAGTATGGGTGTCGTAATAGTGTGCAATTTATTGTCCCTATTCAAATCATTGTTTGATTTTCCCAACTTCTTCTGGCTTAATGGTCAGGCTATAGGCATACAAAGATGTCTTCTGAAATCATGGAAAAAATGGGAGGAAATGTGGTCATCAAAGAAAACTTGCAAGACTTGCCTCTTTCATCTGCATATGAAACTGCCATGGAAGCTCTTTCCTCTTTGATTACTCATCAAAAACGTGGAGATAGATCTGCTGTTGGGGGTAAATATAAAAAGTTGGATAGGATGCTGATGTATATTAAGGTAAAACTTCAGCAATCTCCCAATTTTTAGAAGTGGTTACAGTTTGAGAATAGAATGCATTCAGAGCTCCGTTCAACTTCTGTAATGTATAACTCTGTCAATATGTCAACTTGCTGTGCCTGTACGTCTGGGCTTGGGGGTAAGCAGTACAATATACATCATCTCTACATTTGAATTGATGTTATTTCGCGGGAGTGGGCGTATTTTCAATCAATTTAAAAAAAAAATCACTAGGACTGTTTGCGCTTTTGTCAATGAAATGCATTATTTGTTGTTTTTTTTTCCTAATTGAAAGTTTAAGATCTAAGAAGCCTGGATACGGATACGGGATTTGGATACGATACGGGTACGGATAGGGGTACGGGTACGGATACGGATACGAGTATGGGTACGGATACGGATACGACAATTTAAAAAAAATGAAGATGCGGGTACGGCAAGGATACGGCCAAAAAATATATATTTTGTATATTTTTATTAGTTATATATATGAATATAACATTCACAACAAAGTTAATTTAATATATAATTCAATATACACAATATAATAAAATGTAAGTTATAAGATTTTATAATTTTAAGAGTTTTAGCGATTCAAATCTGGATTTGTCTTAATTATATATTTGAAGAAAAATAATAAAATGATAAGATACGTCATGTGGCGTATCCGATATGCATCTTAAAGTGTCCGAAGAGTATGTGTATCCGATATGTATCGAATACGGATACGGCACCCATTTTGGAGTATCCGTGTTAAAGTGTCCGAAGAGTATGTGTATCTGATACCATTTTGGAGTATCCGTGTTAAAGTGTTCGAAGAGTATGTGTATACGATACATATCGGATACGGATACGGCACCCATTTTAGAGTATCCGTGCTTTCTAGTTTAAGATATTAACTTGTCCACAAGAGGTAGTTCAGCAGTAATCGTTTGCCCAATTGACAACCTAAGAGGAGGGTGAATTGGGTATTCTACCTTTTCAAACCCTAAGGCGGTGTTTGTTTGTTGGATTAGAAGGCGGAACAAGACTGTCAATCCGTGAGTCCCACTTAATACTTTGTTTGATCTGCCTTTTGGAACGCTGGACTAGCAAGCCGATTGGATCAGTTATCCCACCAACAGCCGGATGAGTTATACCACGGGGGTGGTGGGATTATTAATCTCCCACCTCCAGATTTGTTTCCCGCCAAAATCTAAAGGTTCAAAATTAGTTTCTTTCACATCACATATTAAATCACATCTTTTATCCTACTTTATATTTCACAAACTAGACACCAAAAAAATAATCCCACATAAAAAACTAATCCCATATTATATCCAATCTCATATATTGTCCCATGGTGTTACTTATCTTTCATCATCCAATCCCTTAAAACAAACAATCCCCATTAGTCAATGGCAATGATGGAGTGGCAAATAAACAAATTAAATCAAGTATGGCTGCACAACAATTAAAGACAATCACAAAACAGTTAAAGAAAACAGAGAAATCAAACTCAGAGATTTATAGTGGTTTGGTTCACCCGCTTCCTTGAGAATTCTGCTAACTTCTTCAAATTTACTTATAGCATACGTGGGTGCTGGTAACCTTCACAACTAAGTATTTTTGTCCAATATTTCAAACTCCACCAACTTGATGCAATTAAAAAATATAAGTGACTCCTAAAAATATCACTCAATAACAAGAATGTTTAGTTTCACTACAAAGTGATTCTCTCACAATAAGAACTCTCCCATAGAGTAGACTGACAAGGTGAGGAGCTTTGAGAAGAACAAGCAGGCTTTTGCAAACTTAGAACATTAAAGCACTTTGATATTTGATTGTGTAATCAAAATAATCGCCGCTTGATCAAATCCCCAGAATACTTTGTTGAAAGCTTTACTTATTTTCGATGATTCTTGATCTTGGTATTCACACCTACCATTGTGTCAACACCACTTTCTTGAAGTAGCACATTGCCTAACGGCGTCAAGACCTTTCTTTTGTGGTGATGGAACCTTCCATGCTAAATAATGATCCTCAGCTTTCTGCCCCATTGTGTCAACATCTTTTCTTCATGGTGTCAGCACCTCATCTAGGCTTCGACTTAATCAAATCTTAGCGATCATCAAGTACTCTTTGCAAATCCTAAAAATTGAGATCCAAAACCTACTAGAACCTTCAACTAAGATTAGTGTAGCATCTTATAATTGATTAAATAATCATGCAATGATTTAAGTAAAATTCTAAATAATTTAATTATGTCATGAACCTTTATCAAGATCATTAAAAACAAGTTGTCATCAGAATCATAATTGAATTAATCCTACAAAAACTTGGGGTTAATACTACCAAATGAGTAAAGGTCACCAGTTTGAACCTCCTTCAACATTACCTAATTCCTAGTGTTGGTGAGGTGGGTCAGCTCTAGGGAATTAGTCCCACCAAATGTGGGAATGCCTCTAGTATAAAAAAATAAAAATAAAAAAATAAAAATATTATATTAACTCCATTTTAAAATAGTGTTCTTATCATTGTGGTTGTAATTTTAAGTTTCAATGGTAGTCTCACAGAGTAGAGATGTTTATCTTCTCCTTCCATGCACCATCTTTCTGTGTCTTGCTTGCTCCTGTGGGTTTATGGTTTACCTGCAACATGATTGTCAATTGTTAACATGCTTGGCTTGACCTTTCTTCAATCTCAGCAATACTTCTCCACAATACAGTTGCTTTGTGGTCTTTTATTTTTATTTCTTCTGTACAAAGAAAGCTATATTCAGTTATCTTATCATTTCAAAAATTCTCTCTAAAATACTAAATCTTAATGTTACATTTGTATGCTTATTTAATTTTTTGTTCCTTAATTTAATCCGTGGTGTTATTGTTTCCCCTCTGCTGCTCAAATTTTGTATGGCTGCTAGATAACCTTTCCTAATTTTCTTCATTCTATTTCTCCCCATGTTCATGTGACTACTCATTATTTCTGATGAAAATATTACTAAAGATTATGAATACTTGGTGCAGAACGCAAACTTACAAGCAAGTATGTAATGTCAAAAATGACCAATCTTGTTTGGTTTTTTCGTATGCCCTACTTCTGACATTAATTCTTTTGCATGTGTTCTTTATGCAGTTTTGTTTTGAATTCACAAGCCATGGGAGGGAATTTAGAAATAAATCTGTATAGACAGATCTATTAATATTGTTCCATAGATCGAAGATAAACAATTCCAAAGAAGAATAAAGTCTTGAATAGAATGGCCATAAATTACACAAAGAAAAACCTAAAAAATAAAAAGAGACTAATGAGCCTTTTATAGTAGGGCAACAAAAAAAATTAATATTTTACTAAATTACCCTTAATACTAGTAGGACTATGCTAACCATGCCAATACCCCCACTCAAACTCATGATGAGGTAGGAGAAAAAATCAAGAGTTTGCTAAGAAGAAACTGAAATTGTTGAATCGTATGAGACTTTGTGAAGAAATCTACTAGCTGCATAGTGGACAGAAAATAAGGTAGAGAAATAGTGCCAATTTGAAGATGATGATGCGCAAAATGACAGTAAATCTCAATATGTTTTGTGCGCTCATGGAAAACCGAGTTGTGTGCTATTTGAATAGCACTCGTGTTATCACAATATATCAAAGTAGAGCCAGAAAAAGGAACACCAAGATCTTTTAGTAATGCAACCAAACAATCTCAGCAGTGGTGCTGGCCATAGCACGATATTCAGTTTCAACAGAAGAGTGTGCAATAACAGTTTGCTTCTTGCTTTTCCAGGAGATAAGAGAATCACCAAAAGCCAATGGTAGATTTTTGATCTATAGAATCACCAGCCTAGTTAGTATTTGAAAAAGTTCGTAAGGCAAGAGAGAAAAAAGAAGAAAATAACAGACTCTAATGCATAGTCCCCCTAAGATAGCGAAGAACACGAAGTACTGTTGCACAATGCACAATAGTCTGTGAAGAAACAAATTAGCTAACAATGTGAATAGTATTAAAAAATATCTGGGCTAGTCACAGGAAGATACACAAGGCTCCCAACAACAGTGCGATACAAGGTGGGATTGGGTAAGGGAGAACCATTCGAAAAAGAATATTGAGCATTGAGTTCCAAGGGAGTGTTAACAATCCGAGAATCTGATAACCGACCTCGCATGATAATATCAGAGACATACTTGGATTGTGAGAGGAGGTAACCCTTGGGGAAAGAAGCGACTTCAATACCTATGAAGTAGTGCAATGGACCTAAATCTTTCATTTCTAAATGATCCTACAACTGAGTTTTAAATCATATAATGCCTGCAACATCATCTCCACTGATGATCATATCATCAATGTAGAAAAGAAGAATAATGCATTCAGATGAGGTAAAGCGAAGAAAATAGCGAAGTAATGATTAGATGAATGAAACTCAAGCCACAAATAATAGATGAGAATTTAGCAAACTAAGACCGAGGTGCTTGCTTGAGACCATACAGAGCCTTGCGAAATTTGCACACCTATCCAAAAGAATGAGGTAGCCCAGGAGGAGGTTTCAGATACGCATCTTTGGACAAATCACCATTGAGGAAAGCATTTTTCACATCTGTTCGAGAGAGGGCCCAATGTCTAACTGCAGCCATTGCAATAAGAATATGAATTGTGGTCATCTTAGCCACCGGGGCAAATGTTTCCTCATAATCAATTCCATACTCTTATACAAAGCTCTTTGCCACAGGACGAGCCTTATACTTTTCCATAGAGCCATCAGACTTGGTCTTTATCTTATAGACCCATTTGCATCCTATAACATGCTTACCAAAGGGAAAAGCAATCAAATTCTAGGTATGTGTTTTGTGAAAAGCAGATAGTTCTTCATCCATAGCCTGTTGCCAACGAGGATCAAGAATAGCATCCTTAAGGAGGTAGGCTCAGAAAGAGTAAGAATAGAAGCTAGAAAAGAACAAAAATCAGCAGAATAACATGAAGAAGAGAAATTAAATCGATCGGGATACTTACGTACACGTGAAGGATAACGATGACCTGGATCCTCAATTTCAGCTTCTGAGGGTGACACAGTTGAGGGGGGGAAGACGGTGGAGGAGCTAAAGTTTCTGTTGTCTTGCGAGAGTAAGTATGCACAATAGGAGGACGAGTAGGATGTAATGTAGAAATATCAAAAGCCGACATACCCTTCACATTATGTATCAAAGGGAACATGATAGGGAAAAAGGTCAATATAAATAAGATCATACTGATGCAAAGATGATGTGCTAGCAGGTATAGAAAATTATGAAAGATGCTCCAAGAAGACAACATGGCAAGAGACATATAGTTTATGTGTAATTGGGTCATAACATCTATATCCCGTCTGTCCTTTACCATATCCAAGAAAAACACACAATACAGATCGACAAGAAAGTTTAGTACGGGCAGCATGTGGCAATAATACAAAAGAAGCACATCCAATGCTCGAAGAGAGAAATAACCAGGTGGAGTGCTATTAAGTTTCTCAAAAGGAGAAATCCCAGAGGTGAGAGTAGTAGGAATGTGATTAATGAGATGTACAACTGTGAGAACAACTTTACCCCCAAAAGGACTAGGAACATCTATAAAAAGTAAAAGTGAGCTTGTAATTTCCATAATGTTTTTGTGTTTGTGTTCTGCAACACTATTCTGTTTAAGTGTATCAGTACAAGAGGATTGATGAACAGTACCATCAAATTTTAAAGTATCTAGAAATGCATTTAGATTATATTCACCCTCGAAGTCATGTCGAAAGCATTTAATGGTGGAAGAGTATTGAGTACGAACCATAGCACGAAAAGCAAAGAACATGGAAAATAGCTCTGAATGCTTCTTCATTAAAAACACCCAACAATATATAGTATAATCATCAATCAATGAAACATAATACCGCAACCCGCTTTTAGTTGCAACAGGAGCCGGTCCCCAAACATCATCATAGTGAATAAGATCAAAGGGAGAAGTAGTGAAAGTAGCACTTTTATTAAGAGGTAAAGCAGTAAATTTTGCTAACTTGCATCCACGACAACTAGAGGTATCATGACAATTAGTATTTCCCCAAGTACTAGTGGATACCAAATATTTCAAACGAGAAAAAGAAACATAATCAAGTCTAGAATGCCATAAATAAAAACTAGAAGACTTAGGACTTCAGCGAAAGGACGACAAATCAGAAGTGGACAGATCAGAAATGATAGCAGCAACAACAAGCACATGTAGCTTGGCTAGAACATACAACACCCCTTGCACATGGCCTATCCCAATTAGCTTCTGAGATTGTGGATCCTGCACAATACAACCAGAGAAAGATAAAGTGACTAAGTATCCTGAGTCAAAAAGCTAACTAAAAGAAATAAGATTCAGAATAAGCTAAGGGAGATAATAAACATCAAGAAGGGTCAAACAAGGAGAGACAACTGATCCTATACCAGCCAGGGACATCTGATTTCCATTGACAGCAAGAATCGATAGGAGGAGGAGAAAAAATGGAAGCAAATACGGAGGAGTTACTAGTCATATGATGAGTAGCTTTGGAATAAAAAATCCAAGTATCAGAAGATATACTTGATGGGCCAGAAATAAACGAACCTGCTGAATAGGACACAAATAATGCATTAGGTTGTTGAAAAGAGAAAAGCTTTTGCAACTGATCAGAGATAGATGATAGACTGGATGGCGGAGAGGGGTCCTCAACTTGGGGAGCAATAGCTGCAGTGTGATCTTAAGCTTAAATGGCTGAGATGATGATCCTCGTGCAGATTTATTTGCTAGTTTAGGACATTGAGCCTTCCAATGTCCCTTTTCATGACAAAAACTGCATTCATCCATAGTAACTTTACCACATCTAGGCTGAGAACTAAAGCTAAGCTTAGAAGGAACTGCAAGAACTGTCTGTGACGGTACTGGTAATAATCCCTTTCTAGAAAAGGTTTTGAGACGAACTTCCTCAGCAAATGGTTCATTAAAAACAATGGAAGCGGAGTGCGATGAAGAATGGATCCACGGAGCCCTTCAAAATCCCCTCTTAAAGCCATGAGAAATTGTTCCAACCGTTGTTCCTCTCTATAGGTACAGTAGGCTGCATTAGCGATTAATCTAAATGGCTCAGTGAATTCAAGTTAATCCCAAATTTCAGTCATAACTGAATAGAACTCCTACATACTCCTATTATCCTGTCGTGTTGCCCAAATATCATGCTCAAGCTGGTAACACATAGCAAAATTGGATTGAACATGCATGGTAGCCAAATAATCCCACACATCCTTGGCTGTGCTAAATTTGGTCAAATGAACCCCAATTGCTTGGTCAACTGAATTACTAATCCAAGTAATTATCTTCACATTGTTTACCTCCCAAGTATTATTCAACTCTGCATAGTTCTCAGCTTTAGTATCCGTTGGAGCTATCTCAATCCCAATAATGTAGCTTCACATGTTCTTTGCCAACAAAAAATTCTTCATAACATAGGCCTAATAAGTGTAATTGGTGCCCATTAACTTAACACTAATCGCCTAAAAAGAATATAAACTTCCACTTGCCATTAAAGGAGCCAATGTAATCAACAAAGGAAAAAAAAAAGAATTCAAAGGTTTCAGAAACTGCAAACTAACCCCAAGAATTCTGAAAATTACAAAATTGTCTCCAAAGTTTCAAAAAAAAATTGCAGATTGACCCCAAGAAATTCTAGTAGATGCAAAAAAGACGCTTCAACTATCTTAGCAGAACCTTTGGATGTTGCAAACACACCCAAACTAAGAATACCCAATTGAAAGTGAACCAAAAACCTCCAAATTCAACAACTGCACAAAAACAAAAACCCTCAAACCCAAAATCAATTACCGTAAGCGTCAATGATCGTAAGCGCCGACTACCGTAAGCTTTGTTTCCACTAGCTAGGGTTCCAAACAGCAATTAATTGCTATAGATCACTTAGACACACTCCTCGGATGCTAGTTGAGGCAACAATTCCAAGACAAGGGGGCCAAAAACGCAGATTGAAAAAAAAACAACCAATTGTTTCCGAAATTCTCCAAAAATGAAAAAACAGGTCAAATGATGTCCAATCAAAAAACTAACCACACCAGATGGGAGATGATGCAAAACCGATTTAGATGAGCCTTCCTTCGATCTGCTCTGCTAATGTCACGCCAATGCCATCGTACGAACGATAATGTCATTAGCAGTTCTTTTGCAGATTTTCCTCCTTAACAAACGTAGGCACAATTCCAAGATCAAAGCATTGCTTTGATATCATGTTAAGATTGTTCCATAGATCAAAAATAAACAATTCCAAAGAAGAATAAAGTCTTGAATAGAATGGTCGTAAATTACACAGAGAAAAACCTAAAAAAGAAAAAGAAACTAATGAGCCCTTTATAGTAGGGTAACAACAAAAGTTAATATTTTACTAAAGTACCCTTAATACTAATAGGAATGCTAACTATGCTAATAAGATCCTATCTAATATCTTCTTCTACAAAATTTCCTTATTCCCCTTGGTCATCATAATAGGATTTGGTTCCATTTAAAAGTTATGCTTAGACATATTGGAAGGAAAGTAACAAAAGGAACGCATATTTTCTTTCAGATTTTAGGCTTGGAGGAACACATAGCTGGCCTTAACATTATCCATGTTGCTGGAACTAAAGGAAAGGTATTCTCTTGTTTTTAATTGTGTCATTACATATTAGCACTCGTACTTATATTTCTTGTTTCTTTGCAAGTCATTCAAGTTTGATTTCTAGCGCTGTCCTCAACATCATTTATACTTCTGTTTGACTATAGAGATAAGTGTGTCAGCATGCGTCATGGAAAACTAGTAATTGTTAGAAATGGATTGCAATTTTAAGACTTTTCCCAAAAAAAAAAAAAAAAAAGGATTGCAATTTTAAGAACACATACATATGCCAAGCGGAGAGACTAAGGAATTTCCTATCACGATCGGTCTACACCAAGGCTCAGCATTAAGTCCGTACTTATTTGCTCTA
>JAVXUM010000021.1:4108991-4120639 GCA_035590655.1 Pouteria glomerata | reverse complement strand
ACTGACATCATTTTATCCTAATTTTTGTTTGAGTTAAAATGTATTTGTAGTATTTTATCATAGGTCTCTTAGTTTCTATCTTAACCACTACATTTAATTTATTGTAGCCAATTTGGTGCAACAGCGCACATGGTCCTCAACTAGTGTAGCTTAGTAAATAATAATACTATAGAATAAAAAAAAATCTTAAAAAAAAATAACAAGTGAAATAGTTGTGGCATATTACTTGAAAAAAATCATAAAAAACTTTTATTTGACAAAATTACACAAATTACTTAATTTTTAAAATCGGTAAAATTACCTACAAAATCGAGATTTTACTGATTTTACGTCCCAAAATCGAGATTTACCTATTTTTTCTCTATCAAGATTTTGCATAAAATCAAACAAGTTTTTCTACTCTAACATCATAAAATCGTAAGATTTTAAGATTTAAATCGAGATTTTAACAACATTGGAGACGAAAAAATGAGTAAATACTAAGCTAGAATTGTGGTAGGAAACGTTAGAGACAAAATGGTTGAGGCTAAGTCAATACAAGACGGAATATATAGAATGCAAGTTTAGTCAAAATAGGATAACTAGTAGCATAGAAGTAAGTTTGAGCACTTAAAAGATTGTAGAGAAAGAAAACTTTAGATATCTTGGATTTAGGGCTCAACAAGATGGAGGGATTGATACTGATGTAAGTCACAGGATTCAGGCCGGATGGACCAAATGGAGGAGTGTTTCAAGTGTCTTGTGTGATCAAAAAGTTCTCCTCAAGGTTAAAGGAAAGTATTATAAGGTGGCAGTTAGACCAGTATTATTATATGGATCAGAGTGTTGGGTAATAAAATATAATCATGTTCAGAAGATGGCAGTTGCAGAGATGAGAATGCTAAGATAGTTGTGTAGGATCACATGGATAGATAGGATTAGGAACGAAGAGATTAGGGGCAAAATAGGAATAGCACCGATTGAAGATAAAATGAGAGAAAATCGACTAAGATGGTTCGATCATGTTAAAAGGCGTCCAACGAAGGCACATGTTATGAGGTGTGAAAATATGGAGATTGCCAAAAGTAGAAGAGGGAGAGGGAGACCCAAAAACAGTTGGAAAGTAACTATTAAACATGACATTGCCTACGTCGATCTAACGGAGGATATGACTCTTAATAGATTTGATTGGCATTGTCGAATCCATATAATCGACCCCACCTAGTGGGAAAAAGGCTTAGTTTGGTTTCGTTTGATTTGGTTGTTTGCTTTGTTGCACTGGTGAATTTTCTATTTATTTACTGGTTATAAATTTCTTTTTTTTTTTCTTGGTAATTTGGTTATATATTCCTTTATCTATAATCTATGCTATTATATACGAAAATGCTAAGGATATTGGTGAAGCTTAATAATTGATGAAACCAACCACTCGGTGAAGCTTCTTAATTCTTTCCTTTAATACTCTTTAACAACTAATAACCACTCATAACTTAAAAGAGGTACGTAAGTAGTTTTTTAAATCCTATAAGTTACTTAAGTAATTTTATCTTTGTATTTTTAATTTATTCTTATATGCTCCTTAATTTTCCCCTACTTTTATTTATCTTTTTAAAATACTCCTTAATTACTAAGTATTTACTTAAATACCACTATTTATTATTTGAGATAAATGTTTCAATCTTTTTAATTATTTTTTTTTTTTGACAATTTAGAAAAAATAAAAAGGAAAATAAGAGCAAAATAAAAAAATAATGAATCTCTCTCTCTCTTCTCTCTCTCTCTCTCTCACACACACACACACACAAAGTGTGTGCATCCATTAGTATTATAATAACGCAGTGGGAAGGGCATTTTTTAAAAAGCCTCAAATTTTGTAAGGCTTGGCGAGCATTTTGTTGTTTTCTATAGTACCCTTCAGCCACCCCCTTCTTATAAAGTAACCTTCAAAACGTACAAATTAATTAAGCGATTTTGCAAATGCCATATTGGTTTCTTTTATATCTCTCAACTGTTTATGTTGTACACAAGGCGATTATCACACGCATTGCACATGAACTATTTCTATTTTGTTGAGTCTAACTGAATTTACTTTTTTATGCGTTTATGACTTTTTTGAATTTTATTATTCTTTGTTATTTGTATTGTTTAGCCGGATTTGGAATGAAACTTGGCTGGCAAGCTTTTTTTACAAACCCTGCAATTATGAGTTATTTGTCAAGCAATCCCTCAATATGGAAATGGGTATCGTCATGGCAAGGGTATGACCATATCTTTTCATTTATGGCATTTTCTAAATTGTACGTTGTATTTTTAATCTTTCTCCTTTTTTTTTTCCCCTAGATAGATGAATATTGATATCAGTCTTTATATTTTATTTTTAGGAAGCTGACATGGACTGGATCATTCATCTTGACACTGATGAGCTAATTCATCCAGCGGGGGCTCGTGAGTACTCTGTGAGACAGCTGCTAGCAGACGTGCCTGGAAATGTTGACATGGTCATCTTTCCAAATTATGTGAGTGCGTTGGTATCTTCTAAATTATTATTTCTGAATAGTTGAGATAATGTTGTTTGTACAACTATTATAGAAAGTATGCTATTATATTTTATCTTTATAGCCTCTTTCAATTCTACCGTATGACCAACAAGGAGATAACCTTAGTGAATGGCACTGAAAATTATAATTGCATTTTTTTTTGGGTTCAGGAGAGTAGCGTTGAGCGAGATGATATAAAGGAACCTTTCAGCGAGGTAAGATCTATGAATGTTCTCCCTTGCTTTTGGGCTTTCAGGAACTTTTCTTGCAAAACAGATATGATATGATGGTTAGTGAATTTAAAAGGCATCTATTTTTAGGATCCTTGTTTTCCACCAAAATGATGTGGAGATGTTTGTCTCTCTGGGTTTTTTACCTTGGTCCAACTCATATTTGGTTGACTAACTTATTACAATATTGAACTGAAACTAACAAAATTTTGTCAACAGTAGCTTGATTATGATTTTGAAGACTTCCATTTTGAAATCTTCCATAGCGATTCTTTTTCATTTGCAGGTTTTGCATGGTATCACTACTTTAGCAGCTTTTCTTTCTTTCCTTTTTTTTTTTTTGGGTAAATTTATTGGAGTAAGTTAGGTTGACTTGCCAAAAAGAATATAATATAATATAACATAATATAGAGACAATACAAACTTAAAATAAGGTGGGTGGCTTAGGCTTTGGCTGCTGCTTCTTGTTGATAGAGTCAATGTTAATGCTCTTCATGTGGAAAGATAGGACTGACGTCAAAAGATTGCCACATCTAGCTAGTATACCTCTTCAAATTTGCATAACTAGTGTTATTATTTTTCATTATTTAGACATAACAATATCCTTTCCTATCATTTAACTGTATCGTTCGTGTTTCTGCAGGTTTCAATGTTCAAGAAGAATTATGACCATCTTCCAAAAGACACGTACTTTGGCAATTACAAAGAAGCAACCCGCGGTAATCCTAATTACTTTTTGACTTATGGAAATGGGAAATCAGCTGCCCGCATTCAACATCATCTTCGCCCTAATGGTGCACACAGATGGCACAATTATATGAAGACCCCAAAGTATGTGATTCTTTTTCATTTAAAAACAATTACATGTGCTTAGAAATAGGTCTTGTTTAAAAAAGAAGGGGGCGAGTGCCCACATTTTCAAATGTTGCAAGCTTCATGCAAGTGAGAGCTATTTGTTATACAAACATGCATATAGATTTACTATTATAATAACAGAAGAGGAGGGGTATTTGGTGAAGTCTCAAATGTGGTGAAGTCTCAAATGTGGTGAAGCTTTTTTCCTTCTTGCTCTAATATCCTCAGCCTCTCATAACCAACTTCCCATTACCATTTGTAACTTAAATAGTATTAAAAAGAAAGTTATCATAGCTAGCACATAATTAAGTAATTTCACCATTTCATTTTTTTTTTTTTTGTGGTGTGTTCCTTAAATGCGCTTTAGTTTCTACCCATTAACTTTTATAGGTTTTTTTTTTTTCTTTAAATGCTTCTTATTTATTTAAATATCTACTAAATGCCCTTCAAATACTATTTACCATTTGAGACAATTTTGCTTCTCCGTTTTTTTTTTTAAATTATTATTTTATTTAAAACAAAATGAAAGGAAACAGTAAAAATTACACACAAACAGTGTGTAAACCCATTTCTAATATATATGTACCTCTACCATAAAATGTGTATTTTTGTACCTTCTGTATCAATGTAATAATTGCTGTTGTTTGTGATATTTATAGTGAGATCAAATTGGATGAGGCTGCTGTTTTGCATTATACATATCCCAAATTCTCTGATTTAACATCACGACGTGATCGGTGTGGCTGTAAACCTACCAAGGAGGATGTTAAAAGATGCTTCATGTTAGAATTTGACCGATCTGTGAGTTCTAATGCCTTTCTTTCCAACTAATCTCATTTGGAGCTAGCCAATGATTTCCAACTAATTCTGTTTTTAACTTTCTGCTGTTTATTTGCTACCTCTCCTTATTGTAAACTTGTTTTGATTAACTTATTTACTTTTAAAGTTTTGCTATTTCCCTTTGCATTTCAACGGAGCGGAAGTATAAACTTCCCCCTTTCCTGGCACCACCTAGCTCAGGGGCCTACACCACACCCTGGTGCTCGTAATTGAAACTAAATTTGGCTAAATATGATGGACAAGTAACTAATGTCTATCTTGGTATGCATGCCTTTCTCTCTCTCTTGTGCTTTATTAAACCTAAAATTCCCTTTGCTTTGCAATAGATTTGGTGAGGTGCCAACCTAAAAGTTGCTTTATTTTCCATTATGAGAATTTAGGTATTTTACTTTGTCAAGAAGTCCAACAACACATAAGAATGGGGCCTTACCTTTAAAATCTAAGTGTTGATGTGAGGGAAGTCCATGGGAGAAATAACTTTTCTTATGGGCCGACGTGGAATAACTTTTAATGCAGATGATACATTGAAGGACCACATAAATTAATTAAATTTAGAATGTATAAAATTGGCAGTAACTGGCATTCCACTGTATGCAAGTTAATTTGCTTACAGCTGCCTTACTAAGATTCTGCATTGCAGGCATTTATAATTGCTTCAACTGCAACAGAAGAGGAGATGTTTCGCTGGTAATGATTGCACTGTAAATACAACTATTGATTTCTAACTTTTTCTTTCATTTAGCTCTGAGCCTATGGCTTTTCGCTTTCAATGAAGTTACATTAATTTATGTACAATTACGGAAAATTCAAACTGTGAGGTTTACAGCCTTGGAAATTTGGAGGAGGCGTCATTGTCTTACATTACTCTTTAAATTTTAATTCCATGCAAATGATGACTTTGGTGTTCCTTGCCTTGTAATTTATTTTCACTTATCATATAATGATTAAGCTTGTTCTTCGTGGATTTAATTAGAATTAGATTTTTGCTCCATCAGTATGATCAAATAGTTCTTTCAATGCTCATGTATGGTCAACATTAATTTACCCAGAATTATGAAACCTCAAAACAGTTAAAGGCTTAGAAATTTAAGTCCTTTAAGCGTTTGAAATTGTAGAGGGCCCCCTTATGTTCTTACTAGTTAAATTCTAATTCCTTAAAAACATGCTCTAAAGTTTCATGGGTCCCCCCCCTTCCCCTGCTTTTTTTTAGATTCCGCTGAAGGAAAAGGCATCAAGTGGCTGTCATCCCATTACAAAAAACGACCTAAACTAGGATCCAGTTATATAGCTTCCATATTCACAATAGAAGGGCAAAAAACAAAGCAAATTGGAGAGTTCCTTGAGGTCTATTTTATTTAGTTGGCACTTTATAGCTACTAATGTTGCTTACACTTGCCATCTAAGTATTAGGTTTCTGCTTCAGTCATCTGATTGGAATTGAATAAATTTAGTCATTCTTTCGAATAAATTTGTAGGAACCTTCCTGATTATGCACTCTGGCCTTTGCCTTAAATGATTGTAGAAAACTGAAATGATGTGAATTATATGATCACTAAAATGATGCTCCATGTGGAGAATACATAACCTCTAAAGCAAGAAGTGAACTTATATCTGGTGATAGTGTGTAGCATAAGATTATTTAGCATAAGATTATTTCCCGTGGATATCCAACTGATGTTGTCCTAGATTACCCCATATTGCATGATATGATTTTCTCAATTGTAAATACATACGTACATAATTTTTTCTTGTAATAAAATATGTAGAACCTAGTTATTAGGCTACTTTTCAACTCATTAAAGAACAGATGATGACAACTTTTTACAACAATGTAAATGATTCCACTTTATATGATTCTTATATTGCCAACTGTCTCAACTTCATTGTTGAGGGCTAAAGAAGATGTAATGCTCAGAAATGAATGATTTATCCTCTCTTAATTGACAAAAAAAGACCCGTGTATGATTGACCTCCAGTAAATGATGCATTACCGTGGCCTTAATGGTGACAGGAATGTTTTGAAGTCATGCAGCAAAATACTTCATTGATGGCTTCCTTTCATGGATAATGTTCTCAAACTGATAAAAAGCCTATTCCTTATTATGTAGGTGTGACATGAATTACATTGGTTATATATTATGTTATACAAGTTTACTTATATGTTGTCCTACTCTTGCTCTAGGTACCGCGAACGTATCGTCTGGACTGATAAAGCACTCAATGTGAAACTTCTAAGGAAGGGCATCTTGACTCGCATTTATGCCCCCATGGTATGTTAAATTTTCAAAATTTGTTTTTTCCGAGATCTAAATTGATATCTTGCACACAAATGTGATCAAAATTTTGAAAAGTTTTCCCTTTCTCGCTCTCTCTCGATTCATAGGTCATCGTTCAAGGGTTGAGAGAATCTGGCACATTCACGTCTGCAATTGCAGCAGCAGAGGCAAATCTGTCAAAAGACAAATTTTTATCAACCATCGAGAGTGGTAACACCTCGAGAGACATTGGAACCGAGGGATTTTCTTCAAGAAAGATTGGCAACAGAAGAGAATCTCAAGCTACTGCAAGGAAGGTTTTGGAAATTGCAGAAACGGATTCTCATGCAGTGCCACCTCAATCTCCTCCTAGCATGGACGATATCCACCTTAATATATAGGACCCTTTTACCCACGGCAACTCTACTCTTTTTGGCCTCCTTCATCACTTTCTTCCCACTTGACAATGAGATTCCCCCGAAGCATAAAATTGACAGAAGACATGGTAGGAGCGGGAGCGGTGGGGGGGAGTGAATTGCCAAAAGAGTAGAGGAAGGAGTTAGTTTGTGGGTCTTGATGGGTTTGGTTCTTTTGGTGTTCGTTCAGTTTCACGGGGATGTTCCCGATCATTAACCAAGCGTTGGTGTACATTTTTCAGGCTTAGATTGTAGATGTTTAGAGCACGATATGTAAAGAAAGAATCGATTGAGATAGTCATCAAAATTTTCTTCCTACTATTTTCAGGTTTCTGGAATGCCTGGCTCTTCTTCTATATGCCGTGTATACAAACCAAACCAGAACACTTCAATTCTTCAAAATGGTACATTGCCATCCATTTCATGCATTTGCGCATAGATTGCAACATTACATTTCTCCATCCCATAACTTTGAAGAAGCTATCATATATATTTGATATTGTTTTAGCTTCTTATTTCTCTCTTTTTCTTTCTTTTTTTTTTCCCCTATGATTTATATTTGATAGGGTAGATTATGCTGATCACCTCTACATATTGGCACAATTATAAGGACTTAGGCTCCGTTTGGAAGGTTAGCTAGCTTCTTAACTTATAACTATTCAGTCTTTTAACTTTTTTGAAAATGATCAAATTTGTTCTTTACCTTTTAATTTTTCTTTTTTTTTTTTAAATCATGAAGTACAAAAGTATCACATTAACAAAAAGTTAAAAAATTAAAGTTAGTTATTTTTTCTTTCAAACACAAAAAAAAAAAATTAATTTTTTAGTAGTTAAATAGTAGGTGGCTTTTTAGTTTTTGTTAATTTGATATTTTGTCCTTCAAGATTTAAAATAGGTTTAAAATGTAAGAGGATAAATTTGATCATTTTAAAAAAAAGTCAAAAAGTTAATAGCTAGTAGCTTGACTAATAATTTTTTTTAAAAAGTATCTTTTTTTAACAGATTGAAAATTACAGATATGTCTCTTATTTTTCAAAAGTTATTAACTATTGCTTTATTTCATTAATTTTCTGCTTAATAGTGTTAAAAAATGCAAAAAAAGACAATTTTGCCCCTTTGATTAATTTAATAACAATTATGTGGGTCTTCTTGAAACATTTGAAATTTATAAAAACACTAGTAATAGTCCATGCTTATAACACTCTGAATAAAATTAGTATTAAGTTTTTTTATATAATTGAATTTTAGACGAAAAGTTTAAATCAAAAAATTATGATAATTCATGAGTTTAATTTTTTTTTTTTTTCAAAACTTAGGCCGTATCAGTTACTACATGTATTTTGGTTTCTCTCTCGGATTAATTTTTGATAAGTATTATAAAAAAAACATAAATTATAGTGTTTTAATTTGGAAGGTTTAGTTTTTTAGAAATCATAATTGAGTGAAATTTAAGTTGATAATTTTAATTTAAATATAATCTCTATCATTGAAATATGGTAAAATTTATAATGTTCAAACTGTTTTATGAAATAAATAATGAGATCTACTAAAATAAGAATTGAGAGAGGAATTAAAAATGTAAAAATAATTTTTAACCATTAAATAGTTTGTGGAAATAACATTTTTAAAAATTATTTTATTTTATTATATAGATTTCTTAACCATTTAAAATTATAAATACTTCCTTTGATCATTCAAATTACATAGAGATTTCTTATGTTAAGATATTATTTTTTATATACTCTATCAATACTATTATTTTGGTAAGAATTTAAGTACAATATTACAATTTGAGTTTCATCTTTATCACCAATCATTCATCAATTCAGTTTACAAGTTAAATTATTTTAATTATTTTCTAATGATTCTATTATATTAAATAGACTAAGTTAAATTCTTTAATTTTATTAAATTACACAAACTAAGTAATTTCTTTAATATTTTCAAAATGTATTATTTGGATCTATGACTTGACAATCAAAAGAAACTTTAGACACACTAAAAGTTGTATTTTGATATGTTATGACTATTATATTGATGTAATCACCATTTATATTGAATGATTTTTCACCAAATGTATAAAGTTAAAAAAAAATGTTGATTCATATTGTCATTACTTATATAAAATGAAAATAACAAGTGATGAATTAAATAAAACCAATTTAAGAAAATTAATTATCAGATGTAACCATTTTTTAGATAAATTTAATTAAAAAATGCTTATTTAAATGAAAAAATGTTGGAATTTTTTGTTTTATATTTTTTAAATCTTAACAAAAAAATCGTGATACTCATGTAATTTAACAAAAAAAAAAAAAAAATTGAATTGAAAATTTTTACCATTTGTTGTGCCAAATAATTGCTAACAAGCTTTGTAATGATCGTCATGAATTGAATATTTTTGTTATTGGATAAAGTGCCAAAAGATTTACAAAGGTAATGCTAGATTGCAATGATGACTTTAATTTTTTCAAATAGCATTATTAATGACAATCATAAAAAAATAAAATTTTAAAATAAGAGGTTATTCTCAAGGCTCGTTTGGAGCTTAAAAATAAAAAAAAATAAAAAAATTTTAAAAGTTTTTAAAATTTTTTAATTATATTTTACTATATATCAATTTTACATCATATCAATCACTTTCATTGATTTTTTTTTTTTTTTTATTTCTTTTGAGACTCCAAATGAACCCTAAATTACAAACATTCGGTAAGATAATATACTTTAAAATGATTGGTAATATTTTTGTTACTTCCAAATGTTTAGGAACGGTTTATGTAATTCTATTAAATTATTCAAATGGCAAAATTACCTATAGTAATCAGTCAGGAGCTGATCATATTTTTGGAGGGTTCTATCACTTTGTGAAGTATTACTTATTTGTCACTATTTGAGGAATGCACCCCCAATCGAATCTGAACTTTAAGTAGATTAAAATACATTGAGCGCGCCCTTATGACAAGGCTTTTTCACGTGGAAATTAAAAGTTGGTTTTATCTCTCGGGGATTCTACCAGCATATTATGGTATTTTTTATTTGTTACTCCTGATAAAATGTTTGGTACCGGATGCAAAATTTGAGAGTAAAAGATTATACGGTAATTATTACTTGAATAACGATTAACTGGGATAACAAGTTTTTGGTATTTATGTTTAGAACAAAAGAGTAAATATTACCGGGTAATAATTATATTATGTTTGAAATGCTAAATGTTTTGAAAGAGTAAAATTTAATTGTAAATGATTGTAAAGATATATTTTATGGGATTAATAAAAAAAGAGTAAAAAGTTTTCATTATCCTCCGTTACCTATCTCCCTAGAGTAAAAATTTACTCTCATGTGAGATATTGGTTACACCAAAATAATTCTTATCTCTATCTAAACATATGTAATGGAGGGTAAAAATTACCTCAATAATTTTTACTCCTATTACCTCCAAAACAAACATGTTTTGAAAGGTGTGCATCCCCTAACCCGAATTTTAAACTTTCAGTAGATTAAGGTGGATTAAATGGATATCCGTGACCATTCAAATTGAATTTAGTTCAATTTTAATTACTTTCATCACAAAAATGGAATTAATTGAAAATTGAATTATACATATAAACATAAAAATAAAAAAAAGAGTTGCATAGATAATAAAGTCATAAATATATATATATATATATGAAAATTGAATAACAATAGAGAAAATAGAATATAGCGTAAATAGTCATATAGAGAGTAAAAAAAAATTATATATAAAGTTAAAAATATAAATAATAAATTTAAACATATAAAAAAGCTTAATAATTTTTTTATTTAATTGGAGAACCAAATAACTAAACCAAAATGAACTGAATTATTTTGATTTATTTTTTTATATTCTATCTGTACAATTCGATTAATAGCGAATAAAATTTTTTTTAGATAATTTGGTTTTTGATTTTTCAATTTAAATCTACTCAAATAAACACTTTTAATTATTTTATTATTTTTAGGATATTCAAAATTTTTTTTTTATTTTGGTGTCTAAATATTATATACTTCTGTATTAAATATTGCATTATAAATTGTAATGCCATTTTTCATCTATGAAAAAAATTAAAAATATTACAAAAACTCTCAATAATACATGACCACGACTAGTATATTCTTAAAATTGATATACAAATTTAATTAAAAGTATTTTTGAAAATATAAATTTATTAATTTAAGAAAATATATATTCATTACTAAAATAATAAATTAGAATTTACCAGTAATTTTTGAATTTTAAAAGCTACAGTAAAATATTCACTACAAAATTACAGTAATCTAATCTAATTACATTTAATACTCATTGACATTTTTTCTTCAACGGATATCACTTTAACTTTTAGCAGAAACGCGCGTTTTTGCTAAAAATTATTAAAAATTATCAAAAATTTTACCAAATACTCGAAATATTACTAAAATAAAAGTTACAAAAAATTTTTTAATACACTCAAAAGTTGTAAAAAGTTACTAAAAATTACTACTTGTTTTACCAAACACACCAAAAATTACAACTTACAA
>JAVXUM010000021.1:3925981-3946885 GCA_035590655.1 Pouteria glomerata | reverse complement strand
TTTGTTGTTTGATAAATATCTTGTGATTTTTTTTTTGATAATTATATAATCTGAATTTTAAATCTTTTTTTTTTTTTTAAAGTACATGTGGATTGCCGACCGTTTGGAGGCGATCGGCTATAACCTCTCTCGACCCCCCCAAAATTGACCACTTCCAAACGGTCGTTAGGCGGTCGGGAAAACTTTAGACGACCGCGAATTTGGCTTTTGCCGACCGCTTTAGGCGGCCGTCTATGTCCGTTTATGTAGTAGTGATAAATATGTAGAGAAAAACAGTGTGATGCTCTTATAATTAATAAAGTATAAATCCATTTTAAATGTAAAATGATCTTTCAATACTTCTGCAATAAAAAAATTAACTTGACCTAAGTTATAAAAAAAAAAAAAAAAGGGAGACAACAAGTTACTCTTCCTTAATAATGTAGTATAAACTATATTATAGATGTTTTTGTAGAGATAATTAAAGGAAATAAAATAAAATTATTGTTTATTTGAAATTTAAAAGAAAAAGTATATATATGTATAGATTAATTATTATTTTAAGAATAAATTACACAAATCTCCGATCAGTATTAGCATAATTACTAAGATTTTTCTCAATCATTTAAAACTTATGGAAACCTTTCTTACTTTTAAATAGCGAAAATAGAAATTTTCCTTTCATAAATTTTTATAGCAATAATAGGAAACTTCCCCCGGCCTTTGAAAATATTACAGAAAATAATCCCTAAATTATATGAAATTACAAATAATTTCCCTATTCACTTGAAAAATACATAAAGTTCCCTCCTAGAGGTCTTTGTAACTTTAGAGTACTGGGGGAGGTTTTTGTAATGTTTAATTAAATTATTTAAAAGGCAAAATTGTCTTTCTGTGCATTTTTTTTAATGCTGTCAAACGAAAAATTAGGGGCTTTTGGATACATAATTTTTAACAATGTTTAGCATTTTTTGTCAAAAGTTGCTATATGCATTTTTTGTCAAAAATTGCTGTATTTAGTGAAATAAGTTATAATTTTTAGTAACTTTTAAGTGTTTAGTAAAATTTTCGACAATTTTTGATAATTTTTAGTAATTTTAAGTAATTTTTGACAATTGTTAGTAACTTTTAATAATTTTTGAGTTAAGAAGTTACTGTTATCAAGTAAAAAAGTGATAAATTTTAGTACTTACCCAAAAAATGAGCAAAATTTGATATTTTTTTGGCTAAAATTTTCGCTGCCAATTGCAATCTAAGTGAAGTGAGTAATTATTATTAACATTTAAAAATAAGAAAAATCTTTACAAATTTCATATGATTGAAAGAAAATTTTGTAATTACATTAACGAAGTAAGTATAATTTATCTTTATTTTAATAAGATCAAAAACAATAGAAGAAAATTGGAAGTTTTACTACCTTTTTTTTTTTTTTTTTTTTTTACGTAACTGTCGGACCAAGCATAGAAAGTAATATATATTATCTTCTCTCTTTAACTTTTTTTTTTGTTTTTTGTTTTTTGAAGCATCTATGTTATTGTTAGAAAATTATCTGCATTTTTATTGGGCGCAAAAAAATAAAAAATAAAAATTGCATCAGTTAATATTTATTGGAAGAGACCAAAACCATGACCTTAATCCAGAATTATGACAATAATTTAAAAAATTAATGAAGCGGAATACACTCTTTACTTTATAACAAGAGCTATTCAGAGTTAGAAGTGTGTACACATAATGTGTGAATTTTATTAAATTTTTATTTTAATTAAAATAAAATTATAAAAAATAATAAAAATGTCTCAAATAGTAAATGATAAACAGTTAAGATTATTTAAGTAAATGATACTTAATTAAGGAATATTTAAAGAAAATAAAAAAGTTACAAAATTACTAGTTAATTAAAGGGCATTTAAGGAAAATAAAAATATAAATAGGTGAATTTGCTTAATTAGATGGTAATTATAAAAAAATTACTTTTTAATGATATTGAAATTGCAAGTTGTTCTAGGAAGTTCAAAGACATTGTAGGGAGAAAAAAAAATTTGACCTTACTGTACGCTTAATAATAGTATAGATAGATAAAGATCTATTTAACAATTTTTTTTTTTTTTTTAACTCGTTTAATCCTGAAATATAAAGTTAATTTTTTTTTTTTGACTTGTTTAATTAAACAGGTCAAATTTGAAATTATGAAAATTGACCTAGGCTCGGTCTAAATTAATGAAATATTATATATTTTTAATAATTTATATACTATCTTTTTTTATATTTTTTTTATAAAAAATATTTATTTTAGTACTAAACAATTTATTTTTATAATTTTTAAAATTATTTATCTAAAAATTTATTTAAAAGAATAAATAAATTTAAGTGGGCAGACATGAATTCAAAACATGGGACCAACCCAATTTTATTATTAAAATGATAATAAGGTAGGCCATGTACACTCCTCCACAGACTGCCAATAGTGTAAATGCGAAGATCAAACTTTACGAGTTAATAAAAAAAATAGTTTAAATTTAATTCATTTATCACTTGAATTAATCTCAAATAAATTGATAATTTACACTATATTTACTAAGTTAAACTTTAATTGAATACAAGAGTATAATAAACTTAAAATTCAAATTCAAATTTAATTTTTGAATAAGTTCAAGCCAACCTCTAAGAGCTTGGGAGCCGTTTGGCGCACCGAAAAAAATAAATAACTAACTTTTATCAATTTTTCTTTGAATTTTTCAAACTTTACGAGAATAACAAATTCCTTTAATTGCCAACACGCACCCCTACATACTAACCCCTAGACTTGACAAATTCCTTTAATTGCCGACACGCACCCCTACATACTAACCCCTAGACTAATCACGGACATTTCCAATCTAGTTGAATGGCTTGTAAAGACAATTTTAAAAACACAATTCTCTTTTAAGTCAGAACTTGAAACTTTTCTTAGAAAATTTCAAACTCTGACCGAGTGATCTAAGATCCTTGATTACTTCAAATTTTTTCACCAAACACAAAACCTTTTCTTTTTCTTTTAATTTTTACTAACTTCTTCTAACTTTTACAAATTTTACCAAATACTCGTCTAACCACTATGGTACCACGTTTTAGTATGTAACGCCAAATTGCATTTTATTTTTTGTTTTTTTTAGTGCCATCAACCGGCCCACTAAGCTCGTTTACAGCCCTTGAGAGACTTTGTTCAACAGATGTACTACATGCCAAATAAAGCCTAACTGCCTTAGAAGACTCCTAGCCGGAAGGAGTTAAAATACGCTCCCCCTGTAAAATGATATAATCCTGCAACGTTGATTACTTAGCACATCCAAAGCCTTTTTTTTAAACTCTACATCCAAAGCTGAAAGCGGAAAGAATAAGCAGCAAAATAAATTGGGAAGGTGCTTTCAACAAATATATAATACAATTTTTTGGGCAATAACCTCATAAATTAGCCTACTACATTTATATCCCAAACTCAAAACCAGTCTAGCAATTTAGAACACACTTTAAATAGCGTCAGCATTAAATATCTCCATAATATTGTTGAATTATCCTCTCTCTCTCTCTCTCTCTCTCTCACCAAAAAAAAAAAAAAAAAAGACAGGCCAATTAGCCCTACCTGGAAAGGGATTTTAGAAACCTCAAAACTCAGAACAAATGACAACTTCAATTCCGTACCCCTATCGAGCAACCTGCCCCTGAGCGTGTTCAAGAAGCTGACTGACAAGTTTGTAAGTACGTCCAGACAGTGCTTTGGTGTGGTCGATGAGCTGCTCATACCTGGAACGATCAAACAGTATTATTGGTTGGGGAAAATTTTTGACAAAAAGAAAATGCAGTCACGGAGAATAAAATAACAGTTATAATTCAGTTCATAATTCAAATTTAGGATACTCACACATTAGTGGGATTGGGTTCCATGATAACAGTTCCCGACTCCGAATCAATCTTAGCATCAAGCTTTGAGGTTCGGATAAGATTCACAATCCATCTCTCAGCTTCATCATAGTTCAAATTCAGTTTCTCTGCAAGTACCCTATCAAGAAGGGAATGTATGTAGATACACTCAAAATGAGATACTGTAAGGACTTCCAAGCCCCCCAAAATCCCATCACTACCAGATAGATGAGGTTTATCTTCCTAAAATAGATTTGGAAGTTCCAAGACTGTATTTGCACTCAAACAGATTTCATCTCTTGACATAAAATGACTAATTGTTCCCAAAAGCTTCCCCAGAAACTTCTTAAACAAACAAAAGAATGCAGATTGTTTTTGACAATACCACATTTTCCATCACAGAGATAGAGAGAGAAAGCATATTCTTAACATTTTCTTCTTCATGCTATCAAACAAACCAGGACATTTGAAAATGTATTTTCCAGAGAAGTGCGCACACACAACTTGCTGGGAAACTGATCCAGCTTAATATGCATCTTCAATTATTCTACTTTCTGGCAAAAACACTGCAAACTTCGTCCTCGCCCTCAATGTGGCAAATTTGCATTGTTTTCAAAACCAATATGAGAAGGGAGAAAGGAAATTTTTTAACGGCAACAGGCATGCAGAGAAGTGAACAATTTGAAGATATTATTATAGACCCCGAAAAATTTACAAAATGAAGCCCACTGAATGAAGGATTAGAATAAAGCCAAATTAAGCAAACATACCCCATGTCAATGCGTTGATGTATTCGGCAGTAAGTCTCAGAGATAAAAAGACGAGCATTTTCAAGGAACTCATCCCTCAATGGTACGGTTGAAAAGTTGCCTTCTTCCAATCGTTTTCCAAGGAATGGATCATTCAATATTACCTATAATTACAAATCCAAGTTCAAGAACCACCGGAAATCATCAGGCAAAAGCAAATAGAAAGTCCAAACAAACACAAGGAAACAAAATGTCATCACAAAACTGCAATTATAACCATATAACACAAGAATGAAAATCAATATAAATAAGGGCTTTTGATGAAAACATCCCTTTGTTTGTAGAACATAAGCATTTTGTAGAAAATTAATAGGAAAATCATAGGGATCACAGAGGAGGGAAGCTGCAGGCATGCCCATTCTAGATGGAGATGGTGGCAACCGAGAATTTAGATTCCCAGAAGTTTAGGGTCAATATGATTTTTGTTTCCATATTGGACAGTGTCAGTGCCTATATATTTTGTACTTGCGTGTATGAATTATTAGAGCTATTTTGGCATACCAGTGAATTTTCCGATCTTAGCATACCCCTCCACGTAGATTCTCTCCCTCCCTATTTTTCTCTTCCCCTTTTTCTCAATCCAAACCTCCCTTCTCTGATTCTCTGATTCCATTGTGTTTAGTCAACCTTGGTATCATAGCCTCGCCACTTAAATCAAATCCTCCTGCCATCAAAGCGTTACCAAAATCAATAGATCACCATTTACAAACACCATCCTTGTCAAGGCATCCAGTGACCATAAACTATTATGACGTCACAGCACATTTTGCAACTTGTATGTTCAACTTACATTAGGAGATTCTTAAAACTCATTTGATCATCCAAGATTCTTCCCCTTGTACATTGAAGGAAGCCCAACATAAGACCTTGGAGATTGAGAAATACCACAAGCTTCCTAATAAGAGATGGCCTCTCAAACTGCAGTTTAGGTCTGTCATTCTTGAGAGGTCAAGTGGAGTTACATGGTCAAGACCAATTGCTTACATAATAAGCGCATATAAAAAATTAAAAATATATTTTTGTATATACAAGGAAATAACAACTATTCATTCAATTTTTATATTACAAAAAATATATTTTTATTTTCATTTATATCAAAATAGTGAGAAATAATTTTTCCATTCTATATATATAAAAAGAATGTGAACAAAAATTCTTAATATCCATTTTAGGTAACTATATTCAAATAAATTAAACAATGTGGGCTTTAAAGGGGGAATGTCGTGGTTCATGTATCCCTGACCTTTTTCCTAAGAACTCTTTCTAGCAATTTCATGTTCAAACCATCTTTTTTATATCATTTACAAGCTTCTTAATACATATTTCTTTGACCTGCCTTCATATAGGAATATTAGTCCCGTTTCATCGTAAATTTGTTTACTTAACACCTCTGAGGTCCCCACTTTTACAAAGGTTTGCTAACAACTAGGTTTCTTCTAAGTACAATTTAAGGCCTTATCCCTCATCTTCTGGCACTGCCACTACAGCAAGAGGATCACATTGTGATTGTTCTAGATATTTGCCATGTTGCCTTTCCCAGGTGGCTATCATCACTATCTTGTGAGATCAAACAATTGTCCAAACATTTATAGCAGATGGATTTGTGAGAACGATTTTCACCATCTTAGTACTCCAAAGAAAATTATTCTCAGCCGGTGACAAGAGTGGATATCACAAACAAGGAATCATAATGAAGAATACTTAACAACCAGTTTTTTTTGGATAAAGTAATACCAACGGTAAAGAGACAGTTTCAAGAAAAATTGAGCTTACTTCTTCACACTCTCTCATCTTCTTTTGGACTGCATCGAAATCATAATTGACATACACACATGCCAAAAATTCTGTGATGGGGTCTTCATAGGAATACTGCTCTTGCTGAATAACCTTTATAAAATCTTTGAATTGAGGTCGTCTTCTTTTGTTGACAATAAAGGCAGTGGATAGATAACGTAAAAGATGGGGAGCATTTGTTTGAATGGCATTTAGATACCTGGAGAGAGGTAAATGTTTAGCTTACTCAAACACAGGTAGATGACAATCAAAAACGAAAAAATTTGCATGAGTAAATACAGTTCAGTAAATGAGAAAATACAATAGCCATATGCTACGGGATTGATTGCATCTCAGCCACAGACGCAAAACTGTACTTCCATGCTGCACGCATTGTGAAGGGTGAAGAAGCACGGAAATTTCTACAAAGGTGTAAGACACCACACTTGACATTACTTTGCAGCTATACATGCTATATTAATTTGTAACTTTTTAGACCAGAAACATTTCAAACACTTGAAAATGCACAGATCTATCACTTAAGACACTCGTGAATAATATTGCAAGTTCGAAGAGTGTAAATTTATGGCTATTAATCTATCCATCAGATTTTTCAAAATAAGATGTAAGCCGGGATGGGAATGGATGGGCATGAAACAAAAGACCCTTTGTTCAACATGGAGAACAACATAGTTTCGTACATCTGAGTATACAACTGGTGGACCTATTTGTCCAGCACCAAGACAACGACAGAATTACAAGTGCAGTCCAGCATTCTGTAGCAAAATGTACACAGTGGGGTGTCAGCCTGCTGAATCTAAGAACCCTTTCTATTCTTCGATGTTGGCTAATGGCAGACTTGAATGGGGGAATTCCGTCATGTTAATCCTGGGCTCTGCCTGCTATTGTACCCAAAAAATGCATAAGTTGAGCAGTTTAATACTGGGCTCTCCCACTAACTGTGAAGGCATTTCGGGATGCAGCGTTGGTTAATTCAGGATGAATCAGATGCTATTGAGGGAGACTATGCATGTTAAGGAAGCTTGGTGGGGAATGTGAATTTCAAATAGGAAAGTTTTGCATCTTGTAACTTTTTGCCCCGGTTAATTGGTATAGTGATTTTTTTTCAAGGACATTGAATTGCAACATTGAAGAGTATTATTTTATCAACTTCTATGGTTATCAGGAGTATAGAGTCGGATTTGAATTGTTTTATGGATTTTATTGAGAACATGGTTGTTTAATTGTGCTTTTTGAGTCCTTTCTTTTGTAGATGCCTTTCAACACAAATTTTACTTATCAATAATAGAAGTAAAGAGAATCTGCAGCAGGAGCTCTAAAATGCATTTGCTCTGTGTTTTAGTGTGTAAAAGCTACGAAAGTGATTGAAATTGTCCAATTTTTGCTAGAGTGCCACTTTAAATGTGGAATAGCACTGTAGCTCCTCCAAATCCATATTATTTCATTTTTTATGTAGTCACCAACTCACACCCACCATTCTTGACTTTTCACTGCCCCTCTCTCTCTCCCCTCTTTCGCCACTTCTGCCCTCTTTTTTTTTTTTACTTTTTTTATCAATATATATATATATAAAATATTATATAGAATAGTTTAGAGAATTTGACGTAGAATGTTAATAAATAGAGACTGTAAAATAAAGAAATAATTTTTTAATTATATTTTGGAAAATCTGTTAAGAGAAATTGGTGTGGATTACCTTTATGGTTGGATGGAAGTATTAATAATATAAGGGGCAACTTTGGAATTAAAAAAGTACCAAAGATAACAACTATGGCCCAAATCCCATCCACCCAAACAGTTGTATAATCCACTCCAACTGGTATTTGCCCAATGTAACTTGCACTCCATGTTCAGTTACCCCTGCAGCCACTTTCTTCTTCCTCTCCAAGTCATAGTGCCATTATAATTGCTCTAAAGTGAAAGCTACCAGTGAAGGATATGGGATTCACCTCCCTTGGACACAAGATTTTTTTTGTCAAATGCATTAATTTATTACTTTTAAATTGGCTGCACAAGTTGTGGGGGATGTACAGGTTTTGGAGCTTAGATTGTGGGCCTACTTGTTAAATTGATTTCACTAAATTAGTAGTTGCCAATTCATTAAATGTTGCAGGCATGTAGCACAAGCATGACACTGGTTTATCAAAAGCTATTACCACATCTAACACAACAGAGGGCATGCTTCTTTTCCCAACACAATCACCAACCCCATTACGATGCATTCCAATGTGTCACATTAGGGATGCACCCATGCAATTCCTTAAATTAGAGTAATTTGCTATCTCTATAATCGACACTAGGAGAAATATTTTGAAAACATTTCAGCAGCAAAACATAGGTGCATTTGGTACAAAAATTAAGGGGTAAACGTTATGGCAGAAATTGTTAACCTTTTACTCCCACAATTTTTTACCGCTTTAATAATCTAATATTTAACAGCTCAAAAGGGAAATATATTAATCCATCTAAAATTTTATGAAGTATATCTAACAAACTTAAGAGATGAAATTTTACCAGGGTAACATTTACGCCCTTTTTAAGTTTTAAACCCATACCAAATGCACCATATAAGTAATAATATATAAAATAAATAAATAAATGGACATAAGCAATCAGGATGAAGACAACTATGTTTGGACACCATACTTGTCCTGATTGAAGAGGTCAATGATCTGCGTTCGGCCATTGTCATGGTTGAAAAAGATGAATAGACTCCAATGCATCAACCATATTCTGCTTTGCACTTGAGTTAAAGGAGATGCAAAATTCTGCATTTCAAAATGACAAAGTACAATTAAAAATCATTCTCAACAAGGAATAAGAATTACACATTTGCAAGTTAATTTGAAGCAGATGTAAGATGGAAACCTTTGAATCAACAATTTCCTTCAACCGGTTCAGTTCTTCGAGTGCAATATCCCAGTTTTGCATCAATATTTCAGCTGCTAGCTTTCCCCATAATGCACTCAAACTCCTATCACTGTTTGTGCATAAGGTCCTGTACTGATACAAATAATCAGCAGCACCAGAGTAGTTCCCACATTCAAACTGAAACTTTGCATAGTGATATAGTGCCTCTATCTGATCTGGGCCAATCTGATGGAAAGGTATATTGTTTAGTAAAATTAAAATTTGCAAAGGACCTAAATATCATTCAAAACTAACAACGTAAATATAAAAGATGAAAAATTACTTGATATGTAACTAATAATAACCAGGATAGTTTTTCTTTCCCTTTTTCTTTTTTCTAAAACTAATAATCACAACAGTAACGAAGCACTGTAAACAGAACTATCTAAAACTCAATCATTGTTATAGAAGCATTCATATCAAAAGGATTTCCATTAAAAAAACAAAGTCAGGAGCAGGACCTATCAGAAAAGGTCTGAAGTTGAATATATGGATATTTATCCTCAACTTTAAACTGGAATTATCACAAAAATTTTTTTTAAACTATTCCATGCTTTTAAACTGATGTCAAAAACATACTTTTCAAGCCACTTCCAGCCACATTCTCTAAATTTCTTCAATGTAGGTTTCTTGTTTGAGGCCCTTCTTGAGAAACCAATATTCATTTATTAAGCATATTGAAGCAACATCAAATGCATTGGAATGCTTATTTATAGCAGAATGCTCAATAATAAATAAATAAATAATGCTCATAGCATTGCTATTCCGCCTGCTCATTCAACTGCAAGCAACAACATAAAATCCATGAACCAAATACAACTATGAAATGTTGGCACTTCCCATGGAAAAACCATGCCATCCCAAGAATAGACAAATCAAGCCCACAACCCTGTATAAACTGAACAATGAAAAAGAATGTGAGAGACACTCCACCTTTCTTGTAGATATAGAACCAATTATCCAATCATATCCTTCTTTTAGTCAGATTATTTGTTTGTTTGTTTGTTTTCAATAGGCAACAACATTTAAAAGAAAGTGCAACCAAACAAGACGGGAAAAGAAATCCACAGTGGAAACAAGAAAGAAAAAGAGGAAATCTACAAATTAGGTAGTGACAAAGAGCAAAAGGAACTCCAGTTATAGCATTGCAACCAATCCAACAGAGGAAACCCATTAAAATCTGATTTGATGGAAGCCCAAAGAGAGGCCAATCTTTTGATTTTGTCCAAAAATGCTCCACAAATCACTGGTTGTTTCAAAAATCCGTGAATTCTTCTATGTCCAAACAACCAAAAGCAAGGCCAAAATCCGCGAAATTCCAAAAGATTTTCACTCTCCTTAAGGGGAGCTCCACACGACCACAGTACCACCATGGGACACAAATCTCCATAAAAAAAAAAAAAATTAAAAAAAAAAAAAGAATAGAAAAACTTGACTCCCAACTTTCTATATTTAAAATAATCCCATTGTGCATAACATCCTCCCCACCAACCTTTTTCCTTATCTTTGTTCTGTGGATACGGCTCTGGAATTTTGTATCTAAGGTCCCAACATTATTTACTGATACTTGGCATGGCTAACCTGTAATGGTTACTTCTATATAATATGCATTAGGTTTGAGAGCACAAACGAATTCAAAATTTCCCCCAAAAACTAATATTCACTCACCATAGATGCAAAATACTTAACATCTTTTCAATTTTTTAGCTCATTGCTTTTTATACATATAATCTACTCATTACAATCATATCCTTCTGAGTGCCTGCAAAAAATATATAAGAAAAAACAAACCTGGTATCGATCATTGAGCATCTGAAGATTGTACTGCTTATCAGCCCTTAACTCCTGGACCGCATTGGGATTCTGCAAAAAGGTAATCAACGGGGCTGCCGCCTCCTCCAAGGCCTTCAACCTGGCCACCACCTCCGCCCTTCTCTCCACCATATCTGCAACGTGAATCATTCAAAACCCTCTAAAACCCCACATCCACCCATCACACGCATACGTATTAACACACACACACACACACACACACAAAAACAAATACCTTGAGGGACATCTTCGGTGTGGTAGAGAGACTTGTGGATGTCCATGGCGTAGTCGACCATGTTGGTGTTGTTGAGGAGTTCGATCTTGGCTTTGAGAATGTCCTCATCTGGGTAGAGTTGTCGCTCCTGTAGGAACTCCAACAGCGGGAAGACTAAGTGCCGATCCAAATTCGGTGCGATTCGTGGGGTGAGATCATAGTTCGCCATGGCCGCCCCTGCTGGTGAAAGAGTCCAAACCCTAGAAAGCTGAAAGAATCAAAAAGGAAGAACGTTGTAGGGTTTATTCCTTTTTTCTTATTCCAAATCTCCCCTGAAATTTGGAATAATATCAGTAAAAACCCCATCGTTACTAATTAACTTATCGCGCTGCAAAAACCACTTCTGTAATATACCAGCCTTTCTAGAATTTTTTTTTTTTTTTTTTTTGGTTCTGTTGCTTGAGAGAAAAAAAATTAGCAAATAGTATTTAAAAAAATATTTGTAAAATATTGATAATGAAAACATATTTTAATAATACGTTTTCAATTTGCCTGAAAAAGTAATATGAAAATACATTTTTATCTTCGATATGTAATTGCACACGAGGTAGGATTTCGATTAAAAAATCTTATGGAAGAACCAGAGATAATGGTTATTTCATTTTAATCTAAAATAGAGTATGTTTAGAATAATAAAAAGTGAGATAAAGTAAAATAAGTTATGAATTTATAATTATAAGATAAAAAATAAATAATTTTTAAAAATTTTAAAAAGTTTTAAAAAATTTATAACAAACTAAACGAAATTTTAAAAGTTATCAAAATTTTTATAAAATTCTTAAAAGTTATCAAAAGTTACTAAAATTTTATTTAGTTTATCTTGGAGATGTAATCTCCAGTTGCTTTTTCGTGATAGCCTTTTAAAAATTAGTTTCCATTCCACATGATTTTATCAAAGGTCCAAATGCGTGGGGAAACGCTAGAAAGTTCTTTTGAACTAAAAATCAATTTTAAGAAATTCTGCCGAACGAGCGCTGAATTTATGATTAATTCTTAAATCCACGGCATCACTTCCCGAGCTAAGTTCGGGACATGACAGCTCATTTATTTAATACATAATCTTGCTAGCATATTTTTTAATTTTTTATAATATATAAAATTATATGAACTGATTGTTAAAAAAAATAATTTCATATATTTCCACAGAAAATATAATATTTGATATAAATGAATAAAGAAAAATAATTTATGGAATTAATCTTAACAAATTTAGGACTAAAATTTTTCTAATTGATTATTGCTTACGTAAAAAAAATAAAGTTATATTTTAATATTTATAGGTCATCCAAAAAAAAAAAAAAAAAAATCAGCCTCGTTCCAATTAACTTAAATAGATCCGGTTTTAGACTGCTATAAATATAATTATTTAAATAGAAAAGCCCAATGGCCGGGCCCCTATAGCTCAGTGGTAGAGCGCCAGTCTTGTAAACTGGAGGTCTGTAGTTCGATCCTGCATGGGGGCATTTCGCTCGAAAGCCTTTTACCAAAGGAAAGGGGAAATAATTATCCTTAATGAAACGGCGTCAAAAAATTTTGCTTGTTTTATATAAATTAAAAAGTATTTAAATGTGAGAAAATATATCTTAAAATCTATCAATTTTACTGTTTAAAAAAAAGTAATTTAATAAAAAAGAAATTTCTTTATTTAAAATTTATACTTATCTAAGTAAATTTTTAATAATAAATGTGTTAGAATTTCGGAGAAAAATCGTCATCTTTCTCTCACCTACAGGAGTATAATCTCAGTAAAAATCTCTCCTTGACTGACTGTAACGACTAATCATCTCTGCAAGACAAAAAAGAAAGGGATACGGAGTTAGATTAAGAGAGTTTTTCATATTTATTCAAGATTTTGAATAAAAATAAATTTAATAAAAAAGGAAGGGGCATGGGAGAGATTTTCTCATATTTATTCATGATTTTGGATCTAAATTTTAAAAGAAATTTTCTCACATTTATATATATCTATATATATATCATTGCATATCTTGTAAATTTAAATTTATTTTTTTCCAAAATCTTGAATAAATATGAAAAACTCCCTGAATCTAAACTCCATCATATCCCTTTCTTTTTTATTAAATTGTCTTTTTTTTTTTTAACGGTAAAATTACTTTTGTTGAGAGATTTTAAGAAAGATTTTTTTACATTTAAATAATTTTTTAATTTGTTTATTAATTGCTTCAAATTCATCCTTTTAAAATTTATACTTATCCAAAGAAAACTTTGCTAATAAATAAGTTATATAGCTCCAAATGAATTGCCTTTTTTCTATTCCAAAAAAACTCTAACAACTAATCCCCTAATTTTGTAAGGATGTGTGTGTATATATATTATATGGTCGACGAGGATGCCCTTTCAAATATTCAAACAACGTTTTTAGAAGACGCAATTTAAAAAGATTTTTTTTAAACTAACAATATTTTAGTAAATATTAAAAATAATCATTACTTTGTTGATGGAGTGTACCCGATCGAATAGTGGTACTTGGCCGATCAATTATGTCCGATTGATCTTCAGTAACTCAACCCGAACGATCTACCAAGTATAGACAAAACTACTTACGTCATAGTCACCCGTATAACCACTTTCTAATATATTTTGTGATATTCGCCTACATAGATGCTACATGTTCACTAACGATTTTTATAATTAATTAAGAAATATCCAGATGGGGATCTATAAATACACGTGACACAGTTTGATTAGATGAGAAACTTGATTCTGCATAACTCTCACGCATAGCCTCCATGTAGGTCCGATGTATCTCTATAAATACCATCACCTCATGTACTCAGTAACACACATAACTCTTTACCAAAATATACTATCAAACTTTTTTGCTAACTTAAGTATCAGAGGTTATTTGAGAGACATCACACCGGTGTCAAAACAACAATTTGAATTCGGTTTAGATCATTTGAAGCTCTTCCAGAAACTGTGTTATGACTTTGCTAAATGCTAAATACTGATCATTTTAATAGCCAAATAAAAAAAAAAAAAAATCCGCCAAGGCTTTGTAAAATATAATAAATCAATAGTTAGTATGCACAAAACATACTCACCCACTTGCACATTTTATTTTATTATTATTTTATCTTTTTCACAAAATACAACTAATAACGACAAGACTTTGTAAAAATATAATAAATCAAAAGTTAGTATACACAAATAATAATACTAGACCTACACCCAATTTCTTGCATCATATTTTGTACTATATTAGTTATAATGAGTAATGACCAGTGCATTTTGTTCAAAATTATTACAACTATAGGATGTCGTTTTCCCCTTACTGTTGTGATAATTTTGAACGAAATGTACTGATCAATACTCTTTATGACCAATAAAATGTAAATAAGATATAAAAGAATGGGTGTATGCGTATCATTTTCTACGCACAAATCACAGTCACCCACTTGCACACGTTATTATTTCATATTTTTTAACAAAACACAACTAATAACGCATTACCGAGGTCATGTTTAATGAAATTTTTATTATTTATTTTTTAATTATTTTAATATTTTTCATTAAAATAGAAAAACCATCTCACTTTTGATGACACCATTTAAGAAAAAAAAAATAACACCAATAAAATATTTATAATGGTAAAGGTAAACAGGGCATTGAATAATGGATAAGTAGGCGTAGATTCAACTGCCCCAGTTGGGTAATTTGTAGTCTTGTGGAATCTGATTTTTCTATTGTCAATTTAATATTCTACTTTTCTTAACAGGCGTAGTCACGAGGGGTGCTTTAATCTGGTTCTAGGTTTATTATAAAGAAAAATAAGATAGTTGCATATGTGTAACTTATCAGTCTTATATATTCTTCGCCTCCAAAATAATATAGTGAAAAAATCATAGCGACTCTGTGGAAATAATTAGGAAGTTGTATTATTATTATTATTTTTATATTTCTTTTATTTTTTCAGAGCATATTTTGATGATCTCACATTTTGTAACGTGTATTCTTACGGCGCATCCACTTGCATATGTAATTTATGTGATTTTTTTATTTTTTATAAATATTTAAAAGTATTCGCGAATATCGATCGGATCAATTTATGTGATTATCACTATGCTAAATGTCGAATACCAATTAGATCAATTTATATGTATCTCGATTAATTTATAAGATTTTAGAGCTAGGTTAAATTCTTGTCCAAATTCTTATCAGTCGAGTTATTAATCAAGTTGGTTATTCTATGTCTCCCAATGTTATAGAAAAAATCTCCCACAATCCAAAATGAAAGTTTATTTATTAAAATAAAAAAAAAAACATAGTGTGAAAAAATTCATTAACAGACTCCACGGACGTAGAAACTTTTACAGAGAGTATTTTGGAGATTTCACACATATAACATGTGTGAAAAATGCTAAAATAGTACTTCAAAAGAAAACCCCAAAAATTTACTTTAACACCTACTGTGTTGTTGCGAAAATTCGGTTAATGAACAGGTGCCCTTACTATTTTTTTTTAATCCATCTAAATAAATGCGGGTTTGGAATTTTATATTTTTATTAATTTTTTATTTATTTTTTCTTTTTTCTTTGTATTTTTTTCTCCCAACAAATACCGTGCGCTACTACATATTTACAAAAATAAAAACATTTTAAAAAATCGAACTAAGACGATTCGGCCCTGTTTGAAGCATCAAAAAACTTCAAAAAATTGTTCGATTGCAATTTTGACCACCTATTTAAACAAATATTAAATTTTTTTGGCAGTATATTATGACACAATTGTAAAATGTTTTAAAAAATTTTAAAAATTTATAACCTTTTCTAATAAAATTTTGTTATATATTATTTTTACATAACATTTTTGTCAAATCAAACACCGATACTCAAAAAATTTTAGAAGTTAATCAAAAAACTAAAACAACTACATTTTTGAAATTTTTATCAAAATTTTTGGCTCCAAACCCGAGCTCTCAGTTAAAACAGTTAAAGTCTTTTTGGATAGTTGAATTTTAAATTTTTAAAAGATTTACTTTGGTTAGTTCAGTTGGTGTTAAAGGTTTTTGACTGAATTAATCAAAGTTTATTTATTTTTTTTTAAAAAATTAAATTATATAATATTTTACATGTTTTATGATTTTTTTTTTATTTTTTTTAAAAGTGTAGGTCATTTCATAAGTTTGTCCTGAGTTCTAATTAAGTAAATATATTTGTATATTTTTATTTTTTTTAAAAATTTTGGTTTAAACCAAATTGAATAAAAATTGAATTGAATTATTTCGATATTTTAGTTTTTGATTATTTATACAAGTTCCATCGGTTTGTTGAAGAAAAAATCAAATCGAAAAAAATTTCATTTTAATTGATTTAATTTGATTTTTGACTGAATTGATCCTTTGCTCACTTCTAATGTTGACAAAAGATTTATAAAAAAAAAAAAAAATAATAAAGAAACATAAGTTAAAATTTATAATCTTGTTCAATTTATCGTGAAAAAGGATAGAAAAATTATATGAAATTTGCGGATAAAAATTCAAATAAATCATTTGCTGATTAATGTGCTCGTCAAAAAGCCATTAAAAGAGTTTCAATACATGCATATCCCATCATTTGAATTATTACTTCAAAAATATAAGGAATGATTCTCTTACTTACATCCCATTGTCATTTGAATTAAACAAAGAATATTAAGAATTGGCAACACTTTGTAACTTATAATAAATCAACGATTGGTATGCAGAAATCACAATCACACAATTGCACATTTTTTTTTTTAATTTTTATTTTGACATTTTCCCAAAATACAACTAATGGTTAATGCATTACAAACTAATGGTTTAAACACAATAATTGAATCTTTCACCCTTATAATATTTATCATGGTTTTCGAGGATTCAACTTTTCCCACTTGGCTCCAATTTTTTTTCTTTTTTTTTTTTTGGTGAACCAAAACCTAGGGTAGGTAAACTCAATTAGAAACACTCCACCTTTAATTAATCGCGAGTTTGATTTAAATGCGATTTAAACCTATGTTAGTCTGAGTTTTACGGTATTTTTAAGTAATGTCCTCGCCGGCTTTTGGTTTCCAACAATCAACAACTCCAGAAATATTGAATAACATAAATTTATAGAAATATTAGTTTTGATAAGTGTGGTATATAAAATTGTATAATATTTTTTGAATAAAATATGATTTTAAATATATTAAAAATATTTTAATAAAATTACATAATTTTTATAAAATAGTTATTGAGTTATTTTTTTTATACTTATATTTTTTTATTTGTGTCTGTATTAATAAGCTGATAGAGCTTATCAAAATCGGGTTTACTTATGAATTCTAAAAGTTTATATTTTAGCAAATCTCGATCTGATTTAATTTAAAAAATTAAAATTTATTTTAGAATGTATTTTAAATCACAAACTTATCTAATCAATCTAATTTTTTTTAAACTGTTTGTTAATTTTAATATACGTTTTTATTTTTTTAATTATTGACTCATTTTGTAAAATTATATATTGAGTTAGAAATACTATTAATCTTAATTATATTAAAATTTGTTTGATTGGTTTTATAAAAGTAACTCGAGCTAAAAATATTATTTTTATTAATTGAATGTTATAGTTTATAAAATTAACTCAAATACTGATCAATAATTGTTAGCATGACTAATTTAACTTTAAAATTGAACTTAAAAAAAATTACTCTATAACCTAATTAAATTTAGGCACTTCAAAAGCTTAATTAATAAGCTTAATTAATAGTAGACATTTTTCTTTGTATTTTAAATTTAAAATATATTGAGAGTTGTTATTATGAGAGAAGTTAAATTTTATTAATATTCAATCATCTTAATTACTTTTCAATTCAGTTATTTGTTAAATATTTTTCTTTGTATTTTTTAAATTTAATTTCAAATATTTTTACAATATATAAATTTTATAACAATAGTAAATTAATAGACAAGTGGATCGATTTTAAGAACTTGTTAACTCACTTTACATTATTATAGTCACATAGGAAGTGTTTGTTTTGCTGAAAATCTCTGAAAAACTCTGAAAATCTCAAAAAGTTATTCACTTTTTATCTCACTGTACGAATTATGAACCCACAAATTATCTCATTTTATCTCACTTTTTATTACACCAAACACCCCCATAAATACAATCAGAGGTGGATCTAAATATTTTGTTAGGTGGGAACAAATTTAAACAAAAATTAACATTACAAATTTTTAAATTTTTAAATGACAACTTTAAGTATTGTTTAGATGTTATAATTTTAGTAATTTTTGATATTTTTTTTGTAAAAAATTGTTAGTTATAATTTTCAGTATATTTGATGAAACAAATAGCAGTTTTTAACAATTTTAGTAACTTTTTACAATTTTTGAGTGTTTGATAAAATTTTTGACAACTTTTGATAATTTTTAACAATTTTTTGGTAACTTTTGGATTGAGTAATGCATTGTAATTGAGTAAAAAAAATGACAAATTTTAATTGATTTAACAGTACAAAAAAATTATCAAATGTATTTAAAAAAGTAAATTTTAAATTCAGTGGGACAATTTATATATTACGTATTAAGATAATAAAAAAATTATTTAAAAAATATATAAAATATATACAAATTTTTCAGCCAGTGCTGTTCCCTCGTCCCATGCTAAATTTTCCATTGGATACAATCCTAGTGGTTATACAAATAAAAAAATATATAATTATGATTATGTACTTGTTGGTTTCTTAAAAATAATTTAAATTAAAAATATTATTATTAATTGTACTGTTTTGTAAAAGACATATGATTAACTTGACTAGTTTAAATCTAAAATTAGTATTTAAAAAAAAATCATTCCTGAGACTAATTTTATTTAAAAATTAATAAAATTAAAAAAAAAAGTTAAATTATAATTATAGAAAGTGTCACAAATGTCACGTAAGATTGGATGAAATTTTTTTTAAATGATTTTATAAAAATAATACTTTAATTGTAGGATTCAACTTTCTGGTTGGCTCCATTTACTTACAGACGAAAAAGAAATTAATTAATTATGGCATTGTTAGGTAAAGTCCTCGTCGGCTGTAACAATATATGGACAAACCCAGAAATATTGAATAACGTAAATACAGTAGCCTCTGTTTCCTATATTACTGATGCATATTTAACAATTTATTTCATCCATTATAATTCAAGACACCATTATAATCTAAGACAGAACGGTAGATTCTCATAGTAGAGTTTCACCTTTTGAATAACGTAAATATATTTAAATATATTGAATCAATATATACCATAGACAGAGATCATAGCTTCCTTTTCCTTTATCATTTGTCAAATCTTTTTTGCCGGAGATAATTTCTTCTCTCTATTGTAAGATCATGGCGGAGTCATATCTCTTCGCCCTTGCCGGCAAAGTTTTGGGGCTGCTGGGCTCCCTTGTCGTCCGAGATGTGTGCTTGGCATCGGGAGTCGAAAGGGATCTGGAAAAGCTAATAGACACCTTATCTACCATTCAATCTGTGCTTTTGGATGCGGAAGAGCAGCAGCAGCAGCAGCAGAAAACTAGTCATGCTCTGGGAGTCAAACATCAACTGGAGGACTAGCTGAGAAAGCTTAACGACATTATGCATGACATTGATGATCTCGTTGATGAATTACGTTATTTTTCTCTCAAGAAGATGGTACGCAGCTTCCCTTTGCTTACCAATTCACCTCTATTGGGCTTTAAAATGGGTCATAAACTTAAGAAGATGAGAGAAAGATTACGCCAAATTGCTGCTGATAAGGCTAAGTTTAATCTAAGAGAGCTGCAACAACAACCTGTAATTGTGGAAAGACAGAGGCAGACCCACTTCTTTGTCAATGCTTCTGATGTTATTGGAAGAGATCAAGATAAGGAAAACATTGTGGAACATCTGCTGGGATCTAGATCTTACAACAATAATGTCTCTGTCATTTCTATTGTGGGAATTGGAGGACTTGGAAAAATCACTCTTGCAAAAATGTTTTACAACGATGAAAGGATAATTAACCAATTTCACCCAAAGATGTGTGTGTGTGTTTCCAATGAATTTAAGGCAGAGAAGATAATGAAAAAAATTATTGAATCAGCCACTGGTGAAAAATGCAGTGAGTTGGGTATAAACGAGTTGCAAATTCACCTTAGAGGTGTTTTGAATGGTAATAAATATTTGCTCGTCTTGGATGATGTTTGGAACGATGATCGCGTAACATGGATCGATTTGTGAGAGTTGTTAGTGGGTGGTGCTGAAGGAAGTAAGACTATTTAGTTTGCTGATAACCTCTAAAAATATTTGAAAACCTTTAAAAATTATTCACTTTTTATCTCACTGCACAAATTACAAATTCACAATTTATCTCATTTTATTTTCACTTTTTATCACTTCAAACACACTCTAAAGTTGTTGTTAACAACAACTTTAGAGTGTGTTTGAAGTGAT
>JAVXUM010000021.1:3906478-3916505 GCA_035590655.1 Pouteria glomerata | reverse complement strand
ATTGTGCAAAAAAACTTACATTTTATGCATAAAATTAACGTAATGGCACTTTGTAAATATCATATTATCCTATAAAATAAAATAATTACATTGATTTATATATATATTCCGTGTCCCTAATTCCTTGAATAAGAGAATTAATGGATCTGGTTCTTAGACACTTACTTGTGCGGGCCATATCCGACGCTCACACGCGAGTCCATGTAACATAGGCTTTATCTCATTGTGTCTCTACAATTTTGGTGGAATATGGATGAGCTGTGCACATTATCCTCGATCAACTACAGAGGCTGTGAATGGTTCAATATGTTTTATTTTTTATTTTTTTCCCAACTAGTTAAAAAAAAAAAAAAAAAAAGATGTGTTCCAATATGTTATTTGAATCACAAGCCTTTATCTGCCTGCGTGCTAACATTTTATATCATCTTAATTAGTAAACTGAGCAATGCTAGTAGCTAACTGATCTCCGGTGTTCATTTGTATGGTGCCTGCATAGAACAATGGTGGAGATAGGGCAGTTGCAACTGAGCCACTTCCTTAGCATAATTTGGGCTGTATTTGGAAGTCTCAAGCTGAAAAGCAATTGGGATGATTATTAAGAGAAGTATTTTAATTGGAATTTAGATATACTTGCCTATTTCTTAATTTACTATTTATAGGGACCTTTATTTCCCAATTTATTACGACCATATTTCATGTTACTTTTGGGACCTGAATGGTTTAACCCACTCATACATGACAACGATATGAAAAGCGAAGAATCAGTTGATGGGTCCCGGATAACTGTGTCCATGATTTGTTGCATTGGAAGACAATGTCAAAGATACATGTATCTATTTTCTTTCGCGTTCTTATCAGAATAATAAATATGCAATCCCTGTTTTTACAGGCAGAAGTAAGGAAACGAGAAGAAAGAGAAGCTGCTGAAGCTTTGAAGCGTGCAGAGGAGCTTCGTGAAGCAAAAAGGCAACAGCAGAGACTCAATTTCTTGTTGTCACAAACAGAACTTTATAGTCATTTCATGCAAAACAAGTCAACTTCACAACCTTCTGAGTCACTGCTTGCTGGGGATAATGAATTGAATGACCAGGAAATGCTTTTGAGTTCTTTAGAGGCTAAGCCTGAAGAGGAAGAAGATCCTGAGGAGGCTAGATTGAAAAAGGAGGCTTTAAAAGCTGCCCAAGATGCAGTTTCAAAGCAGAAAAAACTAACAAGTGCATTTGATAGTGAATGTTTGAGGCTGCGGCAAGTTGCTGATTTAGAGGTTCCTCAACAAGATGCATCAATTGCAGGATCTAGTAATATAGATTTACTGCATCCGTAAGTTCTGCTCTCCACCTATTCTTACTGATAGTTTTGAGATGATGGACAAATTTCATTCTTTCATCTTTTATCATATTGAAACTTTCTGTTCCAATGCTGCCAGCTCGACTATGCCCGTAACATCAACGGTGCAGACACCAGGGTTGTTTAAAGGTTCCCTCAAAGAATACCAGCTAAAAGGCCTTCAGTGGTTGGTAAATTGTTATGAGCAGGTAACAGGACTGTGCAGCATAGGAGTTATACTTCCTTTGACACTTGCATATATTCTACTTGGCTGTTAACTTTTTCTGTTCTGATGTCTTCTAGGGTTTAAATGGTATTCTTGCAGATGAAATGGGCCTGGGAAAGACCATCCAAGCTATGGCTTTCTTGGCTCATTTGGCTGAAGTAAGTAGACTACTTCAATTTTTAGCTGGAAAGCTTCTATGGTTATGATGGATTGGTTGTGCCTGGAAGTTTTTAACAGTAACTTGGACTGGCTTTTCCATACAGGAAAAAAATATATGGGGACCTTTTCTTGTCGTTGCACCAGCTTCTGTCTTGAATAACTGGGCTGATGAAATTAGTCGGTTCTGCCCTGCCTTGAAAACTCTTCCTTATTGGGGTGGGCTTCAAGAACGTATGATACTAAGGAAGAACATCAACCCGAAGCGTCTTTACCGTCGGTAATCGTCCAGCAGCATGAGTTCATTTTCTTTTGTTTTCTTTTCCTTTTTTCCTGTCAGGAAGATGAATAGATGGTGGTATATCTTTTGCCTTTTTGCATTGAATTGTGTTTTAGACCTCCAATCTCAGAATAGCTTATAATAAATTTTATATGCTGTCATTGGTAAAATCGCTTTTGTCGGCATGACTGGTGCAGCCACGGTATCCTTGTTTGACATCAATGAAAGATATTTGACCTAAGAGACTAGAATGTAGAGCAAGTGCGTATTTTAAAAATACCTTGCAATTGAAGAGTTCTTAGTTCTTTAACGGTGGATATCATGTAGACATTTATGTATACGACATTTTATTGTAATACATGCATCATCAACAAATATTGCCGACATTGTGGTTCAATCCTGTCATGTGTATCATGTATCATGAATAACCTTTTATAAAATTGGTCCTTGTTAGTGCAGCTAACTCGTTGAGTTGTGTGAGGCTTTGGAATTAAGGCAGAGGTTCCATTGTTCAACTTCTAGCCTAAATTGGCCTATTAAAAAGCACAGGTGTATATATATATGGCATGTAACATGTCACAAAGATGCCGGCACAATAATTCTAAATATTTATGCAGACATGACACAATAGGAACATGGCGATGTTTAAAAATATATTTTGCATGTGTTCATGAAAATAATAACTATTTGTTCATTTCTGTATTAAAAATGCATTTATAAATAAATAAATATAAATACAATACTGTGTGTGTGAGGGTAAACCTTCGCCTAACAGTAAGGTTCATTTTTTTTTTGGGGGCGGGGGTTGGGGATACATTTGAGGCCAAACCCTGATAAGAGGATGTGAGTCCAATTTTGGACTTAAGGCCTAGGTGATGGAGCCCTTATCACTGCTCTAAAATAAATAACTAAGTAAAGAGTAAAAACTTCTTCTTATGCCAGCATTTTGATGTTGTATTGGAATGTGTTGTCAAGAAAATCTCTTCCTCCCCTATTTTGCTAGCCATTAATTTGGGTGTTACAAAGTTGCCCTGTATTGTCTTTTATTTAATAAACAACTAAATTTTTCTCTTTATAGGGATTCTGGATTTCACATTCTCATTACCAGCTATCAATTGCTAGTGTCTGATGAGAAGTCTTTTCGGCGTGTGAAGTGGCAGTACATGGTATTGGATGAAGCCCAGGCAATTAAAAGTTCAAACAGGTTTGAACTTTTCGTCTTTGAAGTAACTGTATGGTTCGATCCAGTGGTTCTTTTGACAGTGTTGAATGCTATCTGAAGATACGAGTTCATTATTATCAGAACTTGTTTAGTTTGAATTTAGTAAGCTTTTTCCTTTACCTGCCTCCTCCAGTCCATACCCCCACCCCCCAACAATGACAATAACAATTAATGTTCTGTTAATCAGTGCTTCAACCCAGTTTATTCATTTCTTCTGTATTTTTAAAAGAACTTATAGATGTTCGGTTAATCTAAACTATTATAACAAGGGAGCACTGATGCTATATGGTGCAAGCTTGAAGCCGATTTTAGTGAAGCTTTTTTCCTTTTACACCTTTCAACCACCCATTACTTCAAATTTTGTAAAATGCAACTTCCAATAACTACCTGCCTAATTAAGTGGGTGTTTGGTCTACCAAGACCCACAAACTTTTACTAACTTTTTGTATTTTTCTCCAATCAAATTTCATCACATATCACTTTTACATCAAATCTTTGTACTTTTGTGGTACATTTTTACCATCCAAACACCCCCTATGTAATTTTACCACTTAACATTTTAACTACCATCTAATTTTACTTTGCTATCCTTCTATAATTTAAATTTTATAAAAGAAAAAGGTAATTGTTACATGCATCGATAGTGCAATCTCATCTACCCATAATAATGTCCATTTAAATTTTATAGAAGAAAAAAGTAGTTGCCACGCGCTTCGCTTGTGCGATCACATCTGCGATAATAATGTCCAGCTCATGCACATCATATTTAAATAGTCTACTAGAGGTTATATCTTCTTTATATTATTGCACTTTCAGTTCTTATCAATTTATTAAAAATATATTGGAATATTATTATTTTTGCAATCACAGTAGTTTAACTTTTAGCCACCTCAATCTTTAAAAGCCATATTTTCACCGTGTGCTATCCTATCTCTGATGAACTTCAACTCCTACAGTATAAGGTGGAAGACCCTGCTCAGTTTTAATTGTCGAAACCGGTTGCTCCTGACTGGTACCCCTATTCAAAATAACATGGCAGAGTTGTGGGCCTTATTGCATTTCATTATGCCAACCTTATTTGACAGCCATGAACAGTTCAATGAGTGGTTTTCAAAAGGGTATGTATCCTTTGGAAACTTATCTGCCTCGTAAAAATTGATCTTGTTATTCCTTTCTCATTTCTTTATCATTTGTTATCAGGATTGAAAACCATGCTGAGCATGGTGGCACTTTAAATGAGCACCAGCTTAACAGATTGGTATGTAGGCTTGTTTTTATAATTTCATTGTGAAGATGCTGAATATTTTATGCTGTTGTCTGGAGAGTTGAGTGATGATATATATGATTTTTTTTTTTTTTTTTTGGGTTTAGATATCAATTATTTGTTTAGTTTTTTTATATAAAATTATTTATGAAATGAATAATGGGAAAGTTGAATCTTTTTTCATCCAGGTCTTAAATGTTGATACAACATCTTGTCGCTCAGAAATTTAGGAAAGCCCTACAATGCAAACTTCCTTACCTGATTAGTTTAATTTATTTTATTAAAATTTCATTTTATAGAAAAAACCTAAACTAAATCTGTAAGTCAAATTATAAATAACTATAGATTCTTGAGGTATGTTTTTTAATTTAATTAGGCTGTGTGATAACTGATAAGATAGTCCTGGTTTGCCTATTCTTCTTCTTTTGTTGCTATGCATGTGTTCAAAAAGAGCCATTTCTTGATTTCGGCAAACATGTTCATGTCCTTCTGAGAAAGAATGAAAATTTCCTGATAGGTCATTAGAATTGCTTCAAATCTGCAAAGGCTTTTTTCTGATCCAATTTTGGGCTTCTAACAGCATGCCATTCTGAAGCCTTTTATGCTGCGGCGGGTTAAAAAAGATGTGATTTCTGAGTTGACCACTAAAACTGAGATCACAGTGCACTGCAAGTTGAGTTCTCGTCAGCAAGCTTTTTATCAAGCTATAAAGAACAAGATATCTCTTACTGAGTTGTTTGAGAGCAACCGTGGGCATCTTAATGACATTAAAATTATGAACTTAATGAATATTGTCATTCAGCTGAGAAAGGTATTTTATTAGTCTTTTTGCAATTGCTTTTAATTGGTATGTCTAGGTTGACGTAGTGTGTCTATTGATGACAAATGTTCTAGACTAAAGTAGTTTTCTATTGTCGATGAATGTTTCCTTTTATATATTGTGGTAGGTTTGCAACCATCCCGAGTTATTTGAGAGAAATGAAGGAAGTTCATACCTTTATTTTGGAGAAATTCCAAATTCTCTTCTACCCCCTCCCTTTGGGGAATTGGAGGACATTTACTACTCTGGAGGTCAGAATCCTATCACATACAAGGTACCTTCTAATGTTGTTTTTGGTTTTGTTTCACTTTCCATTCTTATTAGAGCACTCGTGAGGCCATGAAATTCTTGCCAGTTTTGCTGCATCATCCAGTTCTTTTTCTCATTATCATGCCCTCCTTGGCGTTCGAAATATAAGACAAGTAGGGTTTCCGAAGCACTGCTGTTGGATACGTTGTATGCTTAAATAATTTGGACCTCCAATTGGATTTCCTTTCAGACATATTTTGAAATGGTAAAACTAAAGTGATCGTATGATTCTGAATAACTTCTAATTTAAAGATTTTAAATATTTGAACTCTCATAGTAGGATCAGGGAGGCTTCTCCTCCCTCAGCCAGAATTCATTAATTCAATAAATTATCCTGATTGACAGGTCTGAGAACTCACTAACAGACTCTTAAAGCAGTTGAAAACGGTTATTATATTCAGTATATTTTTATTTGATTTGATATGTGAGAGTTGTGTGTAATAAGTTTGTAACTATAGCGGCTCAATTCATTGCATATTTCAAAACTTTGAAGCTTTCAATGGGATATGGTATGTTTTCAAACTTATGGTTTTGTCCTACTGAGTTTATAATTCCTGCAAGTTTTTAATTTTTGGACATGTACTCTCCAAGTTATTAATAATTTCATTACTTGTTCTGCTGGTTTGTAGAGTTTCATTATTTTTAAGATAAATAAGCCAATAAAATTCTCAAGGCCAGTAATTTAAGAGACCTTTCAAAATGTTACATTTTCAAGTTCCAACTAAATTTCTATACCAGAAGTCACCATTTATTTATTATAGCACCATACGGTATCGTCTTTAGTTCACCAAATTTACTTAATTGGCTGAACTTTATAGCAATGCATTGCCTTGTCTACTTTTTTAGAGTTACCAACATACATGTCTGCTGTTATCTTCTGCCAATATTTCTTGTTCTCCTTCTTCACTTATATATATATTTTGAGGGAGGGGTTGAGCATAGGCATTTTCTTCTTTCATGACGTGGCTGAAGGTTTTCTTTAATGCCTTCTAGATGCCAAAACTGGTCTACCGGGAAGTTGTCCGGAGTTCTTATGGACTTTGCTCTGCAGTACGGTGTGGTGTCAACAGAGAAACATTTGAGAAATATTTTAACATTTTCTCACCTGAAAACGTATACCGGTCCATGCTTCCAGGAGGAAATAGCTCAGATGGTTCTTTTGCTTTTGCTAAAAGTGGGACATTTGGTTTTGCTCATTTGATAGATTTATCCCCAGAAGAGGTGGCATTTCTAGTAAGAAGTTCTACTATGGAGAGACTATTGTTTTCTATTATGAGATGGGATCGACAAATATTGGATGTAATCCTTGACATGCTTATGGAAGCCGAGGATTCTGATCGTCATAGCACTCAGCTTGAGAGGGAAAAAGTAAGAGCAGTCACACGAATGTTGCTGCTACCATCAAAGTCACAGTCCGATTTAGTTCGAAGGAGACTTGCGACAGGGCCTGGGGATGCTCCATTTGAGACTTTGGTTATGTCACATCAGGATAGGATTCTATCCAATGTCAGGCTTCTTCATTCGGCGTATGGTTTCATTCCGAGAACCAGAGCTCCCCCTGTAAGTTCTCTTTCTCTTTTTAATTATTTCTTTTAATCATAACCTGGAAAACTTAATTAATATTTGCATCTTTCTTTACATTCTCTCTCCTGTCTTTGGTAGATCAATGTTCACTGCTCGGATAGAAACTTTGCCTATCAAATTCTCGAAGAACTAAATCACCCTTGGGTTAAGAGGCTGTTGATTGGGTTTGCGCGCACATCTGACTGTAATGGCCCTAGGAAGCCAGATGGCCCTCCTCACCATCTGATTCAAGAGATTGACTCTGAGCTACCTGTTTCACAACCTGCCTTGCAGCTCACGCATGAGATCTTTGGTTCATGTCCGCCCATGCAAAGCTTTGACCCTGCAAAGATGCTTACCGTATGACTAATTCTTCCCTTTAATTTTCTTATGCTGTGTTTGGATCGAGGATTTGTCAAGGGCATGGAACATGGAAGTGAAATGAAATTTCTTATGCTATATGCATATTCATATTTTATTGTTAACCAAATAAAAAATATTTTTTTTAGCAAATATTTATTAATTTTCCACTCATTTTTCTAATTGAAACCAAAAAAAAATTGAAATAATTTCAGCTTCTTTCACTTTTCCTTTCCCACATTTCCCTTCCATTTCTCCTTTCCATCCAGAGATCCAAGATCCAAACGTTGCATTTGTCTTCTACTGTTGTATGAATTTTTGGCATGTTTGAGGCAAAGCTGAAGCTGAAATTTTGATATGTGCTATCTTAGGACTCTGGGAAGCTTCAAACATTGGATATACTCTTGAAACGCTTGAGGGCAGAAAATCACCGTGTTCTTTTATTTGCTCAGATGACGAAAATGCTAAATATTCTGGAGGTATTTCTCTCTTTCACAACTGTTGCCTCATATTTTGGATAATCTTCATTCACTTAAATTTTAAACTGGACTATTCCATTCTTTCCTTCATTTGCAGGACTATATGAATTATAGGAAATATAGGTACCTACGTTTGGACGGATCCTCCACCATAATGGATCGTCGAGACATGGTGAGGGACTTCCAACATAGGTAGGGGTTTGCTTTATTGTTTTTGCAGGACTTATTTTGACTTGCATTCTTTCTTTCTTTTGTCACACAAACCATGCAAGTGACTTGATTATCAGCTTAATTATTGTCTTGTTGCAGGAGTGATATCTTTGTCTTTTTACTGAGCACAAGAGCTGGGGGGCTAGGCATCAACCTGACAGCTGCTGACACAGTCATTTTCTACGAAAGTGACTGGAATCCAACATTGGATCTACAAGCAATGGACAGAGCTCATAGGCTGGGCCAGACTAAGGATGTTAGTTTCCTTCTGATCACTTCTATGGTCTTTCAGTAGAACTACGTGTCTGTGAATTGTTAATTCTCCAAGCTTTTCCTTCTGTTTTCACTTTTCACAGAATATTTGAAATCAATTTTTTATTTATGTTGCGATTGTTTAATTCTCCAAGCAATTTCGGTGATTCATTTGGCATTTTATTGAGTGCCTTCGGAATGAAATTTTGAAATATGATTATTGGGGCTGTTTTAGATCACATTATTAAGATGAAAATATGGAGATAATGATAATGTTTTCAACGTTGCAATTATGTTGAAGATTTGAAACAAGCTTTTACTTGTCCCAGATAGCAGTTTATCTTGCTATCTTCTTACTGAAGCTTCTCTGATCCTACAAAGTTTGACATTTGATCCTAAAGTTTTATATCAAAAAAATTTTACTGCTGGGGTGAACTGCTTTTTGTGGGAGCATCCAACTGAAACCTAGAAGTTATTTTTTCCCCTCTTTTCCATTTTTGATACATTATAACATCTTGGTTCGTGTAATTTGGGAAGTCTAATTGTATGCCTTCATCGATGTCTCTTTTACCTGGACCTCTCTTATTTCCTTTAATGTCGTATCCTTAAAGAGTTCTTCTCTCTCATGATGAAATGTTGGTTGAAAGGATTAGGCACTTGGTTTTGTGACATCCCTTTTGCACCTCCGTCACTCTCCTTCCCTTGTGCAGTTCCTTCTTGGGATTTCATCTATACTGAGTAATAGTGATTTGCGTTTTTGTGTTGCTATTAATCCTGATTCCAAAGGTTGGTTTTCATGATGCAGGTCACGGTATATCGGTTAATCTGTAAAGAGACTGTTGAAGAGAAGATATTGCAGAGGGCAAGTCAGAAGAACACTGTGCAGCAGCTTGTCATGACGGGTGGTCATGTACAGGGTGACCTCTTGGCTCCTGAGGATGTTGTTTCTTTGCTTATCGATGATGCCCAGTTGGAGCAGAAATTGAAACAAATTCCACAACAGGTAGGCCTGCAGGTCTACTTCAAGTTTCTATTCCCTTTTTTGTACACCTTGTTTTCAAGTGACTTATTTTATATCCCTCACCAATAGTTTCAAGGCTCACACGCTAAAGCCGCGTTTAGTTGTTTATGTTAACCTTCTTTTTGTTTATGTTTATATATTTTTGAAAATTGTGAACAAAAATACATTTAAAAAACTTGTTTCCGAAAAAATAAAAACTTGAATAGAAAAAAAATAAACAGAAAAATCATGTTTTCACTTGTTTTTTTTTTTAAATAAATTTTTTGTGAATTTTAACACTTTGCCCATTTCCTATTAAAATGAATTATTTTATTCAAATATTTTATTAAACTAAAATTATTTTTAATAAATAATATATTATTTAATGATTTATTAACTAAAATTAAAATAATAATTTATGATTAAAATGGTTTATTTATCAAAATAAAATTATTTTTTAATAGATAATAATTACGTATTAAAATAATTTTATTAAAATTAAATATATTGTAACTAAAATAATAAATTATTATTAAATTATGTTATTTTTTACTATACTT
>JAVXUM010000021.1:3892130-3906378 GCA_035590655.1 Pouteria glomerata | reverse complement strand
ATAAATTATTATTAAATTATGTTATTTTTTACTATACTTTATTTAAATTAATTATTATTAATATAAATATTTTATAACATTAAATTAATTAATTTGAATATATTTTATTAAATTCAATTAATAAAATTAAATATTTTATTAAAATAAAATTAATTACTGTGAACAAAATTGCATCACCAAATATGTTCTGTTTTTATTTCGGAGGAAAAAAGGATAACTGAAAGCAAAAAATTGAAAACAAAAATTGTTAAACATAAATATTACCAAACGTAACAAATCATCATCAAGATATTTATTAAAAAAAAATCATGATCAGAACGCTTACGGATCATTTCCTGTTACTTCTTTTAATAGGCCAGGGACAGACAAAAGAAAAAGGGTGGAACAAAAGGTATACGAATAGATGCGGAAGGTGATGCATCTTTGGAAGATCTTACAAATGTTGGATCACAGGGAAATGGATCAGAAGCCTATCCTGATCCTGAGAAAGCAAAGTCTAGTAGTAAAAAGGTGTGGAAATCTTACTTGATTGCGTCTCAACTAATGTCTTGATGTTTCTTTATTTAACTTATATATCAGTATGATAATGTGTAATCAAGCAATCATCATTGCTGTTATGCCATGTCTTAGATGAGATTGCTCTGTTTCAGGAGGCAGTCAATTTTGAAAAGGGGGTGGCTAACATCACTTTTGATGTTAGCCATGTGATATCAAGGTTGAGTCATCTGATCAAAATTGGACGGTTTACAACAAAAATAAGCTTAAAATTCCTGTCTAAAATTTTCAAACTTACTTTTATTGTGAATTGTCTGATTTTGATCAAACGGCTCACAATCTGATGTCACATGGCTAACATCAAAAGTGATGTTAACCTCCCCAAGTCCATAATTTTGCTCCATATGTCCTCCAAGATAACCCATAAAACCCATTGGCATTGTAGTATGGGAAGGGCCTTTCAACTTCGTGGGATTTATACCATGTTGATAAATTAGTAGTTCCCAAACCGGTATCAAGGGGTGTTTAGATCCCCCAAAAAGGCCAACTTTTCCAACTTTCTCCAATTAAATTTTTCCACGTGTTGCTTTTGCATCAACTTTTAGTTTTTTTAGCAATCCGAAAACCACCTAAGACCCTAATGTGGCTTTCTACTTCTTGCCAATTAATTTTGAGTTGGATGTTTTAACACAACTCATTCAGAGAACAATAGTTTCTTTCCAAAAAAAAAAATGTGGGGAACTCAAAAGATGACAGTTTTCTGTTCTCCATAAAAACTTTATGACGAAACCTAGAATAACTATTTCTAATACTTCACGATGACACTTTGTCTCTTTACTGATAGGAAATCTGGGAAGATGCCATAGCTGAAAATCTAATATCATTTCTGATTTCTATTTTTGTTTCATTGTTTTTTTGGTCTGTATCTACTTCTGTATTTGTTTGTTTATCAAAAATGTTCGAAGTTGCTACAATCTAGAAAATTTCCTTATTACAGTTGTTGATGCTTGAGTTTTGCTCCTGTGCAGAGGAAAGCCACTACCGAGAAGCAAACGAATTCAAGGCCAAGGCCTCAAAAAGTTCCAAAAAATGCCGATTCTTCATCCCCTAATACCATGGCAATGGACTACGAGTTAGACGATTTCCCCGAGGACGCTGATACCCAACCGCAGAGACCCAAGAGACCAAAGAGGCCGACAAAGAGCGTGAACGAAAATCTAGAACCGGCATTTACTGCTCCCCAGAGGGTGGTGGTTATGGAGCAGATGCAAAACCGACTTTCCCACGAGCCTGGTTCTGGTTCCAGAAATGTAGCCGAGGAAGATAATTCGAGGTATATTAACAACTTGCCAGCAGGGTAATTCAGAGAGAGGCACAAAGCCTTTGTTTTTCTTCGAGCCATTCAAACTTACATCATATATATATATATAAAACATAAAATTGGGGACCATTTTTGAGTGGGACTGCTGGAGCAGAACCAAGGGGGAAAGGTAAAAAATGGAATGACATGACTAGTGTTGTACAGATTGTTTATTGAGACTGCCATTTTGGATATATAGGCTCTCTCTCTCTCTATAGAGACAACTGAAAACTGCATAAAGAATGTATATTGGGGGTACTATACCTTGGTTTATCGTAGATCTCTCTCTCTCTCTCTCTCTCTCTCCGCTGGGTGGAATTTCTTACTTTCCTTGGGTTTGACGTTGTGTGTTTGGATTGCTAGATTGGAGATCAAAAAAAGAATTCTTCCCTTATTATGTTAATGGTTTGGATTAGTTAGCTCGACCTCGAGGCTTGCATTTGGGTTAAACATAAGCACCGTTGGTGTTAAAAAAAATATATAAAATTTTATAAATTTTTATAAAAATGAATTATAAAATTATAAAATTTAAAATTTTTATTTACCATACAAGGCAGGAGACATTAGTTTTTACAAATTTATAAAATCTCAAATGTGGTCATAATTTTTTTTATTTTTTATTTTTATTTTTTGAACTTTAGAAAGCTTTTTTGTTAAAGATGATGATGAGATTGAACATTGCGTTGGTGATTGATTACCTAAACACGTTTTAAATTGCAATAATAATAATAATAATACAGTGGGAAATGGAACTTAGAAAAACGAACTATTAAACAAGTTACTATATTTTAATTAATTAATAATTTCAAATTTCAAATACGCAAACTTGTTAAATTAAAAAATATAATACCCTTAAGCCATGCAACAGAGGTTAAGGGTGTGTTTGTTCGGGTTTAACAAAATTCAAAATGGGCGAGGCTTAGTTTGGTAAGCTTTTCTTTTTCTTTTTTAATCCTTTTCAGTTTAACAAAATTTTAAAAAATTCAAAAAGTTATTCTTTTTTAGGTTGGAAGCATTTTTAAAAACTTTTGATAAGTTTTTTTTTTGTAACTTTTTGTGAGTTTGGTGAAAAATTAAAGAAATTTGCAAAATTTATTAAAACTTATGGTTGCTTGATAAACAGATAGAAGAAATTTTCAAAAATTTTTAAAAACTTCTCAAGTGTTTACAAACACCAATAAAAATAAAAATTACTAAAAATTCTTTTTTTGATTTCCAAACGGGCCCCGATATTTCCATCCATTTATGAAGAATAATAATAAATAAACCAGGACACCAGTCACTTCAAAAAAAGGCATTAGAAAAGCCTCTTCAATAGTTTGAAGGTTCTCTCTCTTACGTGGGCCAAATAACATATGTCGAGAGGAATAAAAAGTGAAATAAAATAAAATAAATTGTGAATTCATTATTCATACAATGAAATAAGTTCTATAAATTTTCAGAATTTTTTTTTTTTTACAAACCAAACACTGCCATAATAACCACAGCACCAAAGAAAAAAAAGAAATGCACTCATTTTTACATTATTATCACAAAGCAACAACCACGGTACTTGTAACAGAGAGTCCTCAATTCAGCAGTTGAAGGTTTTGACATTTCCTAAGAACACACAAGCTCGAGAGAAATTAAAAGAGGGTTCAGGGTTTGAGCTTCAAAGCCTGAGCATGGTGAAGGATGTGATCATCAATGAAGGTTGCAATGAAATAGTAGGAATGGTCGTAGCCGGGCTGCAGCCGCAAGAGGATAGGGACATTAGCTTTCCTGCACGCCTCCTCAAACTTGTGTGGCAACAGTTGATCCTCCTGCAAGAACTTATCAGCCTCTCCCTGCACAAAATATACTAGTCAATTAGAAGGGCAACAAATTCTCTCTCTCTCTCTCTCTCACTCACACACACACACACACACACACACACACACACACACTTGTCGAAAAACTTGGAAATGGAGAACAGGGTGTTGCCAGCTAAACGATCAAACACCACCCTGCTCGACCATTGATTGGATCGGAGATTGTTCTGATAAGAGATTTCAAGATGGGATTGGGTGCAGAGGATTGGCGAAAAGAAAAAAATGAGGTTTTTGTTTTCACTTTATTTTGGATTTTCTTGTTTTAGTTTTGTTGTTTTCCTCTCTCTCTCTCTCTCTCTCTGTGGGTGTTAATGGATCTGAAAATTTGAATGGTAGAAAAAGAGAGGAGAATTTTCTGAAATGGTGAGGATATATCTCAGCAAATACTTCTGCATCCTTTTCTGCACCAAATTTTTTTGGATTGCCGTATTCTGCTTGAGAGGGCCAACTAAATAATATCCACAACTAGATATTCAATTAGTTCCTGCTAGTATTCTTCACTCATCACTGATTGACTATGCTACATGCAGGGACGGAACTAGAAATTCAGTACTGGCGGAGCCGATTTCTATAAATTTTAATATTTTTTCTATAATTTAAAAAATATAATATCAAAATTAAATAGTCTTTTTGGGTCTTCAGCACGTAATATAAATCAATAATTAAATATTTAATTATTCGTAGATAAAACAATCATGAGAATTCATCATTCAATCACATTTCAAAATGTCATTAACATGATTTACAAATCAAAGAATGTGAAACAAGATATTAAAATGCATAAAATATAATTTTAGTAAGACTAGAAATAAGATTTATCAAAGTATCATGATCAGGAGAATTCTCATACTGATTACTTTTGTCATCTTTAATCATAATGTGTAAAGAATGAGTTATTAAGAATGTATACACTCAACAACACAATTGCACTAAAAAAAAAAAGGAATTGGATATCTATTTATCTGTACACCCAACAGCACAATTGTACCAAAAAAAAAAAAAAAAAACGATTGGTACACCTGTTAATTGAGAAGACTTAAACCTCAATGAGTTAATTGAGAAACTTCAAACAAAAAAGTATATCAAGTATTCTAGTTTTCTACCAATTTTGAGCTTCAATTTCAATGAAATAAAGCTTACATGATTAGAGTTTTAGTCTCAATGCCCAGAGAGAGAGTAACCCCAACTGAAAAAAAAATCCTAACTTTTACCTTCTGTTAGCATACAATCTCAAAAACTGATCTTAAAAATTATTTTATTGATTAGTAAGATTATTAATGATCTAATTCAAGAATTCAAATATTATATTTTATTAATGGTCTAACTCAAAAATTATGGCCTAAAGTCAAAAAAAAACTTGAGGGCGCCATTTAAAAAAGATCTGTATTTATAAAAATATTTATACTACATATATAATATTTTTTCCAATGTGAGGGGAAGCCAATGCCCCCTGTGGTCAAGCCTTGGTTCTGTCTCTGGCTACATGGACTTGGCCATAAATATCGGGGCATTTGGGGAGAAGGGGGGGTCCAATGGTTATGCATCTCAAAATTTTATAGAAAATTACTAAAATTTCCCTTTGAACTTTGCTAATAATACACCCCTCCTTGATGGATGAAAAATTACTTACACCTCCTTTATTTTTAAAATTGTGTAACAAGTTGACCCCTATGGCTAGTTAGTCAAATTTTAAATTCCTATACTGTCCCTTCCTCAACTCAACTATGCCTCCTTAATTCAAATAACATATTGGGTCCTTTCTCAACTCAAATATGCCTTTAGTCCCAAACTAGTTTTGGGATCTCCCTTAAATCTGACCCGCAAGGCATAAACAACTAGCATGGTTTAATTATTACTCCATGAATAAGGTATTCTTTACAATTGTTTTTAATACACACACACATATATATATATATAAACTAGCTTATTATTAGACATGAAGGTTTTATTAGTTGAAATACCACTAAAAGTTATACTCTCAATCACATTTAAGACCAATTACTAAATTCACTTCAGAAATATCTTAATTGAAGCAGAACTCTTTTAAGAAATATAAGAAAGAGATGAAATGTTTGGGTAACCCAAAAATTCTGAAAAACTCTGAAAATCTCTAAAACTTATCTTACTGCACGCATTACGAACCCACAATTTATCTCATTTTATCTCACTTTTCATCATACCAAACACCCTATAATTCTATTATTCCAAGTTATGAGAAGGCAAAAAGATTCAAGTCAATGGTGCTTATCTAGATATAAGATATCGAGCTCTTACTTGATCAATCAGAATGGTAGCACGAACACCATTAAACTTTGTTATCAGGCAAGTAGCATCATACTCCTGTATTTAAATTAATTGTACCATATAAGTATTCAACCTAAGGTACTTCGAGAATATCGCATTAAATGGGCCTTATTCACCAATAATTTACCTCCCATTCAGCTTTGTTTTCACCCAAATAGTTTGAGAAAGCCTTCTGACCCCAAGGACAATTAATAGGATTGGCAATAGGGGCAAAGGCTGACACTGACTGGAAGAGAAGGCAAAAAGAAAACAGTCAAAAGCAATGATAACAAAGGACCGAAATTTCAAATTTCAAATTTCAAATTTAAACTTGGATAGAAGAGAGCTCAAACCATCAAGCATTGTAAACATTGAAAAACCCATTTTTTTTTTTTTGGTCGCCATAAGTTCATTGGAAAACCTTTACTTAATTTTGAGGGAAAAGGGTGAGGTAGGAAATTTTTTTTTTTTTTTTTAAAAACCTTTGATGTGCATAAAATTACAAAATTGCCAGCTGATTATCAAGTTAAAAAATTTCAGCAAAACTGACAACCTCATAAAGCGCAGTGAGTCGAATCTTATAATCAAGTACCTTATACTTGTCCTGGTTCTTCAAGTAGATTGTCAAAGCTCCATGTCCTCCCATAGAATGACCAAATATAGATGCCTGTGATGTATCAAGCTGAGGAAAGTTCTCACCAAGAAGTTTTGGCAATTCCTTTACAACATAGTCATACATCTGCCAGTTCTTCCACTTCTCTTGTTTGGCATTGAGATAAAACCCAGCACCTGGTTCAATGATATGCAAAAGTCAGTGGCACTGCACAAACTTCAACTCATAGTAGACTCACATCTTGTGACCTTGAATCATTAAGCACAGTTCGGATGGCTGTAAGTATACAATTTTGTACTTCAATTTCAAATTTTGCCTGCATATATAAACTTGTACGTCTACTTCAATAATGATGCCAGCTTTTGACCCAAAAATTGAAGCCAAGCATATTTAAGTTTGAAACCACCACCAGGCTTTAATGGGAAAGGAAATCATAAGCCTTTTTTCCAATTAACTTCCCTCCCTCACCTCTCTTATTGAATTAAGATTTAAATTCCTCGTATACCTTTATACAATTTCTAAATTCTGATGATGAAATATGATATCTATGAAAGCAACAAAAAACAGCATCAATTACAGCCTTCATGTGTATGATGACGAGAGAGGAATAGGAAACATGGAAATCAAGAGTACATTTAAAATAAGTTTCCAAATAATTCAGCCAATTTAGCATGCATCAAAACTTTTAAGTGTAAATAAAGCATAGATAAATCAAAATCTCGTATATTGTTTCATGGTAGAACATGGGATGAATCACCTTGACATTAATTGAAAAACGCATCCTACAACGTAAATTGTTCATTGCATCCAAAACCAATATTAGTTGCAGAATTACCTCTTGCATACTACTCAAGAAATCGATAGATGAGAAAGTATTCCCAAAGAAGATTCTAATTAATTTCTATTAATCCAAGGCAAGACTCCCCATTCAAAAGTCATTTTTTTCCTAATGCTCAACTGCTTGTTAAAATTCAATCCCCCTTGATCTGTAAATAGTAATTACTAAAATCCCTCTTGTGGATACCATCTCCAATCCTGCAAATTTGTTACCTAATTTGCATGCATAATTCATTATAAACTGACATAGAAAGTATTCTTTATGAGATACAACTACATGACAAAGTAAAGGCAGAAGCCATTCCTAAAAGTTGCAGCAGTCACAGAAAATCACCACCACCAAAATAGATATTACTGTACCAGGATAATGTATCAATTTGCAATAAATTCTAGAGAGAGAGAGAGATATAAAGGAAGACACCACTGTTAACCAATTAAAAAAAGGATTTGTGTCAAATATCAATCACAAAGAAATCTGGCATGCCTTTTGGCCATTACAGCCTGTTATCTTATCATAAGCAAAGCATTTATGCTAAAAATATGCTTACTATTTAATTGAATTAGGGATCTGCACACTTCAGGAGTCATGATGCTCATTTATCCGAGTACACAAACATATACAACAAACAAAGGCATTGATGAAGGATGATGGACACTGTAAAACTTCATTTTGTATTTTATGAATGTGAATTGAGAAGATTTGGATACATAGTGAAAACACACAGCTAGCTGAAAATTGTTAGCACCAATACAATCACTCATTTTCATCCTCACAAAAATAAACAAATAGGTGTCCAGTACAGTACTAGTATTTTTTCCATAATGATTGGAAGAAGTGAAAAGAAATCATTTCATTATTGCATTTTTTTTTTTTTTGTTAAATAACATTTTCTAAAACTATACCCAATACATACAATCAATAGCAGCCAGGTTATATATTTTAATTGTGTAAAGAAGACTCAGCTGCTATCAATCTTGAATCATATGAAAAGTATAGCTATGACTTAACAATCTCACTGGAAACAGAAAACAAAAGGCATCAATAGGCACTTTAAATAATTTGTATGCGGTTTATATTAGTCAGCAAGAAAGGGCATACAACTCCAAATGGAAACATGATTTCTTGTTTTATACTAAATAGAAAACAGCAATTCGACATATTTGAGGATTACGTCAACTTAAAAAGCATGAATGTGGCAATAGCAAAATTTTGACACCTTAGTTGCTAATTGAGGCAGCTAACTCAACAAAGTAAATTTACATTCTCTTGCATTGAAAATGAGGGCTGTATGGAAGTGGTCAGAAGTCAAAATATTTGACAAACCTCCCACAGCTCCCAAATCATTAAGAGCAATAACGTACTCGAACATTTACTCAGATCAAACACACTGCTTGAAGGCCATCATAAATTAAGCAATCCCAACTACTTCCGCTATATGTTTTTTTGATTGATAAAGAATAATTTTAAAAGTCAGAAGAATATAGCTTACCTACACCAAAATCCCAGCTGTCTGCCTCCCCTTCCACATTCAGACCTCCTATAATTAAAAATTACAGGCAGCAGATGCTCAGTACTGATTATACAACCGCAACTGCTATACAATAAAGCATTCAAAAAGGAAATTTCTTCAAAAGATGGTGGCATGTTAACAATATGAAGCAGCAAAGACAACGCCAATACGAGCAAATGAAAGTTTGGTACCCAGTGGAACTACATAGGCTTGCAAACCTACTGACTATTGAGTGTTGCAAATTTGCAAAACCACGTTTCTTAACGTTTTTATCCTAAAATCATATTTCCATACTTTTTCTTTGACCTGTTCCAAAATAGAATAGAAATTAAAAACTCTATATAATGATTTACGCTCTGCTGATCAAAATCACAATTTCACACCTATTTATGTCTTGTTGACCACAGATCAGACAAACTAACCATGAATGCCAATGAAGATCGACGTTCACAGGAAAAGGACCCAGTCCAAGTGACTAGTTCAACAACAATGTAATGGTATTATCACACTATCATCATGGTTAATACCAACAATGATGGGAAGTCCTTAATTTATTGAATTATTGTTCAGCAACCAAAACATATCTATACTAGCTCAAATTGCCATTCACATAGAGGATTAAATTTATCATTAACTATATCCATGTGCTTCACTACTCTTCCTACAGCTTAGCATCTCATTGTCCACTAACTCTGTCATTCTAATTAGCACAGCTATTAGCCTTTTTTAAACAAAATTGAGCTTTCCCACTTATCATGCCCCTGATTTTATAGCACACTGATTATCTTTTGGAGTTAATTGAAATGCTTTGTGGCTAATCATATTTATCTCCAAACATGAATTACCAATCCTGACATTCTCCCTTGCCTATCAAAGCACATGCTTTTGGTAAGAACAACAATGTACCACTGATTTGGTTACCATCCTATTGAAAATTTTCATTTCTTTGAAGTTTTAACTGTAGAAGAAAAATGGAAACACATGCATGATGTTTGATAAATCACTGTAGCATTTTGCAGAAAATGAGTTGACGGGGTCATGTATCCAGGCTTCAAACCCAAATTGGGTAATGCAAAAATATCACCTCTGATCATTTGTATTAATACAGGCATTAATGCTGACAATACTTAACCGGGCCTTCCATTAACAGGAAGAGAAAACTAGAAATTCAACACAAGCTAAATCCTAGAAAATTCCAGTTATCACTAGATAGAATTAAAAAAACATCCATCACAAGGATAAATAAAGTTATGTTTTAAAAATATGAGCAAGTTTTCAGTACGTTAAAGCATCGAATCATGAAAATGATAAGCAGCATGAACACTAAAACATGACATATAACACAGATGCATAGACTCGGCGATTTTCAAAAAAATGCAAGAAAAGAACAGAAGGGTAGGGACTTGAGAAATATATATATATATATGTGTGTGTGTGTGTGTGTGTGTGTGCGCGCGCGTGTGTGTCTTACACTAATACGATTTGTATCAAAGAAGGGATTCAACTTTTCAGTAGAACACATCTTGCAGGATAAGTCACTGTAGCATTTTGAAGAAAATGAGTTGACGGGTCATGTATCCAGGCTTCAAACCCAAATTGGGTAATGCAAAAATATCACCTCTGATCATTTGTATTAACACAGGCATTGATGCTGACAAACTTAACCGGGCCTTCTATTAACAGGAAGAGAAAAGTAGAAATTCAACACAAACTAAATCCTAGAAAATTCCAGTTATCACTAGATAGAATTAAAAAAACGTCCATCACGAGGATAAAATAAAGTTATGTTCCAAAAAAATGAGCAAGTTTTCAGTACATTAAAGCATCGAATCATGAAAATGATAAGCAGCATGAACACTAACATGACATATAACACAGATGCATAGACTTAGCGATTTTCAAAAAAATGCAAGACACGAACGGAAGGGTAGGGACTTGAGAAATATATATATGTATATATTTATATGTCTTACACTAATGCAAATAAAAAATACATATTTCATAACTTAAAAGACAACAAAGAAGCCACATAAGGATTAAATTTCATCTTAGATGATAACTAACGCATCATTTCAACAAAACATTATTTTATGAATCCATATACTAAAACGCTATTACATTTCATCAAATCATCCAAATATAAAATCCACAAAAAAGTTCAAAATGAATTCGTAATGTGACCAAAACAAGTCCTCTCTGTGTTCAAGGTGTCCAAAAAAAACCCAACTCAACAAAAAGTGAGTCCAACACATGTCAATGTCCCAAGTGATTGACTCACAAACAACATCCTTGATGGTGAGCCTGTGCTTCCTAGAGAAAAAGACAGTTGCGATCAAATAAAAAGATCCATGTAAAAAAATAACTGCCACCCCCCCATCAGTAACAAGAAATCATAAAGCTGTTTGGGAATACAACAGACAAATGAAAAAAACCTGAATATGCACACACTGAGAGTTACCTTCAACCACGAAACTACTTAGGTTGGCTAGACCCCCATATATGCGTCAAGCAAAACAAAGGTAAACAGCAATAAAATCCTCTGGCTCTAGCAACTAAAGAAAACTGTTTCCATCAATTTACAATATAGTTTCAAGGAAATCCATACTTGGAGAGGTATCTGGTGCAACCAGTGCAATACCCTCACTCGAAGCAACACGTTGGGCACCAGACTTGGCTATAAAATTCTCATCTGTGCAAGTAAGGCCAGACAGCCAGTAAAGTACCTGATCAAATAGGTTAGTCAACAAGTTAATGATTTTTTTTTTTTTTTTGTGTGTGTGTGTATAAATTTCACTAGTAAGTATCTCGAAGTAAATAGTCTAATAAATAAATTGTCGAACAACTAAACGTAAATTATAAAAATATGATGGTAGTACATGTTATAGACTGTAATTAAATCAGTGACTTCAAATGTAACGAGTAAAGTGCACTTAAGAAAATAGATGCCACTCCACAATCTGATCAGAATACTAAATTCTTGTTGACATGCAAATAAAAAGAATATAAAATCCATGTGTTCAGTTAAAGGACTTTATTTATTTACTTTTTAGTTTAACTAAATCTTTCTGTTTCTGTGAGTTAAAGAGAGAACTAATGGAGAAACACACGTCAGAGTAAAGTTTGACATTATATAAAATAAAGGCTAAAGAAAATAGAACGGATTGCAGATCGCACAAGTACGTTAAAATCATAAAGGATCGTTAGGTATTATGTTTAGATCTATTATTTGGTAAGGGAAATGCAATACTCTAAGAAGCACAGATATCGATCATCTACTCAAGACACCGACACTACACAATAGGATGCCATAATTCTCAAAAAATGCAAGACGCAAGACAACAGGCGCTGGCAAAATTTTATATTTTTATGTCGTAGATATTATTGTATTCAAATACAATGGAAATAACACAATATAGCACTAACTAAAATTAAAGACCATGTATTTCATATCTTAAAAGTCAACAAAAAGTCATAATGATTACATTTTATAAAAAAATTACAATAAACTATATTTCATATCTTTAAAAGTTGACAAATAATTATAAATATATATATATATATATTTTATTCAAGGTGAGTCCAACACGACATGTTCAAAATAAACCTATGATCTGTCAAACCTATGTCCAAACATAAAAAAATCAGGTCACAACAAAAGTTGAGTCTATTCCATGTTCGAGTCCTTAGTGTCCAACTCGCAAACAACACCATTAATAGAGAATCTATACCTCCTAGCAATTAATTAACATGTTCCATTTACACGAATACCCCGACAATTCCCTCTCGTTAATATATAGAGTTCCAAAAGCATATCTTGAGTTGGTATGGGATCTCCAGTAGTTGAAGATAAAACATATATATGAGAAAACATATGTTAACAGGCCTCTGTTTGAGCCTCCAAGAGTGATTTGACATTATATAAAAATAAAAATAAAAAAATAATTTAAAAAAAAAAAAGATTGCAAAGAGCACAAGCACTTTAAAAGCAGAAAGGAGTCTTAAACACTATGGTTAGATCTGGGAATTGTTAAGGGAAATGCAATTACCTAACATGTTCTTTTGTTATGGTAACCAAACAACAAAAGAAATACATTTTTTATGCAATTACTTAACATATTCATTTGTTAGGTAACCAACAAAAAATAAAATCATCCCATGATATAATTAAGCTCACATTACAATAACCATTTGTGCAAATGGACTAAAACGAAGTGTGAAAATTGTGCATTCCCATTTGATACATTGACTGAAAATCACCAACAGATAGGGCAGGCATCAATCTCTATATCCATGAATGGTAGCCCTCAAGTACACATATATTTATACTAATATAATACGCCCTCAAATTAACTACTAAAATGCTAACAGCAATTCCATGAATCAACACACTTACAAAAAAGTGGACAATTGATAGGAACCATGGGCAGACGGGCCACGGGCTCCCCTTGATTTTTTTGAATGAAAAGACTGAAATACTTAAATGCCACTAATAATATACTCAGTGGTATATATTTTTGGAGGGAAGACGTGTGCTCTTGCATATTTTATGTTGATCTAGCTTTTTCCAATTTATCTTTCTTCATATACTCTTCAACATAATGTAACTGACAAATTTCAACAGTATTAAGCGTAATTCTTGGACCAAGATGGTTTCATTAATGAAACTAGTATTTCAGGTACTTAGTTTATTAGGTGTCTAGATATTTTTTCTATGAACGTGTTATTAAATCGCTAATCAGGAATTCTACATACTATTGACCTTGTATCAACCTATTGCAGTGGCGAATAATTTCGAAAAATATTTAATAGTCCAGTAATTTTAGTAAAAAAATTTACATATCTGTTTAATTTGCAAAGGCTCGCCCCCTTTTTTTCAAAAATCCTAACCACCCCTTTGCATAATTTTTCAACCAGCAGCCCAAAATTATAGATCCGCCATTGGTTGTGCCACAAAATTTATTGGGTCCGCCCCTTATAAGAACCGTATAATATTTGTGTATAACCCAATATCTTGTGACATTTGCACGAGTTGTGAAACAAGTGGAGAATGAAATAGACCAGAACAAAGCCTACCAAAAAATCAAATGCGTGATTTTTAGTCTGATTATCGGGATTTTTTAGAGGAACTGAGAAAAGGGTATTGCGTGTGTTTGTGTGTGAGATATTTATATATAGATATATACATATATACATATGTATATATACATATATAAATATGTATATATATATATATATATAGAGAGAGAGAGAGAGAGAGAGAGAGAGAGAGAGAGAGAGAGAGAGAGAGAGATATAGAGAG
>JAVXUM010000021.1:3864650-3875532 GCA_035590655.1 Pouteria glomerata | reverse complement strand
GGGTACTCTAGACTAAAGTAAAATCGTGAATTCTGTTAAATTTTTGAAGTGAAAAAAAATAAAAATACGTGTTCAAAGTTAAATTGAATGAAGGTATAAGTGTAAGGACTGTGATAAATTGATTGAATAGTTTCTGAAAGTTAATTAACTCTTTAATTACCCTCTTTGTAATAAATTGATTGAATATAGTTCACTCAAATGTTAGATGACAAACATGAAATTTGAAATGAAAAAAGGAAAAAAAGTGGGGTTTCTGGGTATTTCAAAAATTCAACAGGGGATTCCGTAACAATAAAAGTAAAATTTTTAAAAAAAAAAAAAAAGCGAGAGAAGAGAGTCAAAATAGAAAATTAAAAAATAATAGAGAAGAAAAGAAGAGAGAAGACGAACAGTTTTTGACGGAGTTCAAGGGTGTCCTTGGGGGTTCCGAGAGAATTAACGAGGCGTTGGAAGGTGGCGACGGCTGTGTGGATCTGGAAGAGGCCGGCGGCAACCTCCTGCGAAGGGATTTGTCTCTGTTGCTGCGGCTGTTGCCTTCCATTCAAAGTCAAAGGCCGCCCCGATTCAATATCTTCGAAGCTCATCCTGTTACTGTCCTCTGTAATTCGTAAAACACACAGTTATATATATATATATATGTATATATATATCATATACCAAGTTAAAAAAAGGATGAAGGAGAAGAAGTTGAAGAGGGTTTGAAGCAACCAGCGAAAAAGATTTGGTGTTTCGTTGAAGCCAAAGATTTGGCGCAGAAAATATAGGTGGAAGCTGAAAGAATATGCGGGCAAGTTAGGTTGAATTAAAAATTAAAAATTAAAAATTTTACTTTTCCCCCCGTAGAGTTCTCTATAATTTCAGTTTTTCTCCTTTTGTGTTTTCTCAATTCATCACAGACATCCCATATAGAAGGAAAAGACTAACGAAAGTCGACCGACGGCGGACTCCCAACAAACATAACTTTGTCTTTTTTTGTATGGTGATTGGTGAATTACATTTACTACCTTGTTTTATAAATAATTTTAATTTCTCTTTTATACTTTTAAATCTTCTCATTTTAATCTTTTTTTTGCTATCAGTTATTAGTAAAATAATTTGACTAAAAATGCGGACCTAATGTGACGAATAAGTGGCTTCTTATTAATAAATTTAATAAAAATAAATTATTTTAAAAATCAATAGTGGTTGCTTGGTGGAATTCAAAATAAAAAAAAAATGTCACACTTTAAATAAGATAAACATAGTTGATCAACTATTAATTTAAAAAAAAAAATCAAGTTTGTTTTATGAAAAATGTAATTTATTCTCATCAAATTTTATATATATAATATCTTGATATACATTATACAGTAACACGTTATTAACTATCTCTAGTTCATGTTCAAATAATAATTTTCAATTATAATTATCATTTGAATGAAATATACATCATTTGAATGTATAATGCATTTTGCCATTAAACTTGTTTGTGACTATTTAAATAAACCTATTCACGAACAATAAATGAATTTGTTCACAATCCTCATTAAATTAGGGGTACTCAGGGGTTGTGCAGCAGCTCCTCATCACACAACCCGATGAATCAAGAGTCGTCTAGGTGAGAATCAAACTCACAACTATATCACCCAAGTCTTAAGTTCAGTTTCTGCTCAACTGATCTAATCGTAAAGAGCATTCTTGTTAAATTGAGCTTACTTTTATTTGACATAACTTCGTTTATTTGCCAAACTTGAAAAATTCATTTGAGAATTTGTTAACTTAACTTACAAGCAAACATAAACCAATGCTTGGAAGTATTTAAATAGCATCTTATTTCTTAAATATATGCTTAAATATCATAAAATCCGTTATTAATTTGAAATAAAGTTGATCATAGGTCAAGAGGTTTGACCCTCCTGGCTTACATTTTGGAAAGATTTAAACTAATTTATCAAGCCTTAAGACGAGTTTGGAAAAAATAAAAAATTGGTCCTATAGGAGTTTTCGGCTGAGTTTAAGATTGGGACAATAAGTTCAAATTTTTTTAAACTAAAATTAGTATACGTGGGCCTGAGTTCAAATAAAACAAAAGCTCGTCTCAACCTAACCATAGTTTGAGTTTGATGAGCTCTAGCTTAAAAGTATTTAAATAATTTATTTTTTTAATATTCAAATATTATTATCAAAATCTCATCGAGCCTTCATTTTTCATATTTATATAATATTGGTTTTTTCTTTATCCCTTTTTACCTAACTTGACAGTTTATCATTCTTATATGGTGTTTGGAAGAAAAAAATTTGGTAAAAAGTATAATAAAACTACAGTTGATTTGATATAAATATAATATGTGTTAAAATTTAATTAAAAAAAGTACAAAAAGTAATTAAAATTTGACATTTTTCAATCGTTCAAACAGGGTTGACTTACACAACTAAAAAAACAAAAAACTATAATTCTCATACTTATTTATAAATAATACATATATTACCTAAGTTAACAATGTACCGCTGAAGTTTTTATTGACTTTTGTAACAAGACTTATAGATATCATTTAAATGCCAATGTCCGGGACGTCGTTGGACTCCCGCTACCACTGCCGTGGAGAAGTTCAATTCTATTTCTAGCTTTTGAAATTAGGATAAATTACATCTAAGACTCCCTCAATATTTACGTGATTACACTTATGGGGTGTTTAGTGTGATAAAAAGTGAGATAAAATGAGATAATTTGTGAGTTCGTAATACGTGCAGTGAGATAAATTTTAAAAATTTTCAGAGATTTTCAGAGTTTTTCAGTGAATTTCTGCAAACCAAACAACTCCTTAGTATTCCTTGACATTCAAAATTAACAAATACCTCAAATGTTATTAACCTCTAACCCTCTTTCTGTAAATATTCCATTAGAGTTTTGTTAAAATGATAATGTCAGCTAATATTATTTTTCAATATACTAAATTTATCCTCCTTTCTCTTTTTATTATTTTAATAAGTATCATTATTTAACATTATTTTTCTCTTTCCACTGCCCCTTCTTTCTCTCTTCTTCTGTGTTTTCTCTTTCTAAAACATAGGATTCATCTCTTTGCCCCAAAATCCTCCCAAATTCTCTCTCTAAAGCATACTGAATTCCCTTGGCAATGCTTATGGCAATTGCAAATCTCTTTTTCTAATCCATCAGTTCTGGGCATTTTCGATCTAACAATGCGTCTTGCAAACTGCCATTTTGCGTCTATTTGTACACCAGCAACAATCTCCTCCGGTGATGGCTACGCTGGTCGGACAAGAAGCCCAGAATTGACAATCGCGGTGTCAATTTTCAAGGCGAGGGGGAGTTCGCTGTGAAACTCTCGCTCACCCTGGAGAGACCCAAAAGCATCCATAAGCTTCACAGCGACCTCCTGCCTCGACGGGAGGATTCCTTTGTAAATAGACCCAAACCCTCCTTGCTCAAGCCGGTTAGCAGTTGAGAACGATGACGTGGTGGGATGGAGAATGGAGAAAGAAAAACGATGTCGGGGTTTCAGATCTGCTGGAGCGGTACCTTGGGACATTGCAAGTTGCTCCTTGTTGATTCGATTCAACTCTTGGTGTTAGCCCTTCCCCCCGGTGACTCTCATGCCGTGAATACCCAAAACGAGCCATCCAACCCTCCAAATTAGAATTAGCAACCCCTAACTCAGAATTAACTCTATTGGAACCCAGCCTACCAGTGTAGCTCTAGCGGCATCGAGTTCGGCTTTTGGTTGTGAGATTTTTTTTTTTTTTTTACACCATAAAGAGAAGGTTTATTCACACAGTTAGAGAGAAATTGTTGAGAGAGAGAGAGAGAAATTATCGAGTTCAACTTTGGTTCTATCATATAATTTTGTTTTTGCTGCTTGATAATTTTTTAATTCAATAAAATATATATTGTGCTGGTTGATAAAATTTATTTGTAATATGTTTCTCCTATAATCTTCCTCAAGTGATTTTTGATTTTTGTCTGTAATGCTTGATATTTCTCAGGAAAGAAAAATTGTTTCTTTCAACAAAATATATTTAAAATTTATTTGACTGATTACTTTAATAAAATATATATAAATTAATTAATTTAATGCTATAAAATATTTATTTTTAATAATTAATTTTAATAAAATATATTAATAAATAACATAATTTAATAATAAATTATTATTAGATTTAATAAAATTAATATAACTTAATAACATATTTTAATAAAATAAATATTTTAATCTAAAGATTTTTTATTTTCATTTTTAAGAAATTAAATATTCTAATATGTAATTATTATTAATTTTAAATTTACTAAAATAAATTATTTTAATATGTATTTATTATTTACTAATAAATAATTTTAATTTAATAAAATAAATCATTTTAACCACAAATTGTTATTTTCACTTTAATAAAATAAATTATTATAACTTTAATAAAATAATAAGGAGAGAGAGGGGGGAGTAATAAATTGATTTTTGGAGAAAAGACGAAAGAATGGGCAAGGAATATAACTATTTTTTCGCTAAAATTTTAATAGAGTTAATAGAAAATCCAACGGGAAGGAGGTTAGGGTTATCAACTTTTCCGAATAGGGGAGTCTAAATGTAATTGTTCAAATGTTTAGGGGTTAAGGTGTAATTTACTTAATGTAAAAACCCTTAAGGGTATTATCGTAATCTCAAAATATAAAAAACAGTTACACGTAGGATTTCCCCTAGAACCTGCAGACTGAAGAATCCAAGTTAGCGTCTCTGCGCTTGTGGTCGTGGGGGGGCATTGGGAGAATGGCGGTATCAAACAATCTTCAAGACATCTTGGAACCCTTCTACCAAAGAGCTTCCCAAGCAGAGGTTTGACAAAAATCACCAACTCTCCATCAACTCAAAATACTCTTTACGTACATAAACGCGTGTGTATATATATATTATATTCATTCAATTTTTTGATTTAGACTGCGATATCTGCTCTTGTTTGTGATCTGCAATGGCTTGTAGATGAAGGGTTTTGCAGAGTTTTGATGATTTGGTTAGTTTTTGTTTTTTTTGGTGCTCTTATAGTCTTTGCTTGCTGAGGCATGTGTTTCTGCCAATTTTATTTGAATGATTATTTATATGGACTTTCGAAAATGTAACCTTTTCTGATGTCTTATAATTTGTGGGTTTAATGTTCTGTGTAGTTTTGATGCGTTTTCTTGTTTTAGTGGGCTTTGATTCCTTGTTTTAGTGGACTGCTAGAAAATTTTCTTTTTGCTTATTGCTGATAGCTCAAGATTGTTATTTTCTCCATTTCTATAGTTGTTCTATTCGATTATACCTATGAATATTGCGAGACAAAACTTAAGAGACATGGCATGTGGATCGTGGTTTGTGTGCCAATTGGAGTTAGGGTTGCTTTGAATTTGACCCGAGCCATAAACCCCATCCCTATAATTTTCAGATTATATTAATTTGCTCAACTTCTGGCCTTTGTTGGGCAATGGGGTGCTGCCAGCAAATACTGCTTTGGCTGTTCTTTTTGCACTAACATGGAGAATGGCATCAGCTGGATTTGAATTCCTCCAAGTAACACTAAACCACTTTTGGGTCGCTACCATCCCTTTGAAGTTCCATAAACAGGCAATCATGAGCTTTTGTTTCATCTTAGAAATGTGTAATTGAATATTCAGTTCCATTCTAGTTGGTATCTGGCACATTGGGGTCACCGCTTACAGTTCGTTACATGTCAAGGTGTTTGGGTATGAAAACTTTGGCTTTTTGCAGTCAGCTTGAGATAGTATAGCTCCCATCTCATCTTTTATTTGTGAACACCAATTCTTTAAAATATAGTCTCTTTCTATATTTTGTAGTAGCTTGAGATTTCACATGGAACAAGCATGTAATTTCACTCTAAATTTTTAGATGATTTCATTATTTTTTTCTTTCAAGATGTGTTACATTTTCTTTCATCTCTTGACTGTTATCATAATTTCACTAATGAGCTTATATTTGAGCTGAAGGACCGCTTGGCAAGACTTGAAGCCGCTGTTGAAGTTGCCGCTAGGAAAAGTAGGTTGCAGAGCAACTTATTTAAATTATTGTTGCTTCCAGCTATATTTGATCTGTCCTTGCCTCATTTTATTATTTTAAACTTCTTCGAATTTACTTATTATTATTACTATTATTTTGGGCAAGGGGGTGCTTAGATTCTGGAAATGAGGAACTGCTGAAGATTGTTTCTGAACAACAGTCAAACCTCGAACGTCTAAAAGCTGAGCAAGTTTCTGAAAGGAAAAAGGTTGTGCTCATTTTCTTCCCCTCTCGTTTAGAAAGTTGAGAAAAGCTAAAAGATTTTTGATTTATTTGCCTTCCCCCTCGAGAAAGAGAAAAATGAAGCCTCAAAATTTTGTTGCTGGTGACTAGCAGGCCGTGCAAGAGATCGAGAAGCTTCGTGCTGAAAATGCAAAACTACAATACCGAATAACCCATCTCGTTCGGGCATTGAAGGAGGCTGATAGCAAGTTGGCATCCAAGTAAGGTACGATGATTGTTCTGGTAATTCATATTACGTGGTTGGCCTGCTATATTGGTATTCCATAATATTCCAATTTTTCAAAATATTGATATAACCTTACAATAAGTACATCCATTGCATAACTTACGGAATTAATTTCATCCTTATCAACTTGACTACATGGATTAAAATTTTTAAACTCTGCATAGTGATCATCATGGCCTGTTCTAACCATCTGATTTTTCTGATCCTGCTACAATTATCTGTAGACTACATTTTATAAACATTTAGTTAGGAAAAGACTTAGTTGAGTTTTCTGTAATTGTTATTTGTTAACAGTTTTTTGTTTTTTTGGAAGACCTTACACTATCAAACTATCATGTGTTTTCAGAGTGAGGCGTAGTAGTTATCCTTTTATAAAACAAATTGTTAAAGGAGATGAAAGCTGGAGTTCTCAATAAATTGTTTTGTGAATTATGTTTGTTTCATGAAGTGTTGGATAGCATCCTCTTTCTATGTTTTATCTTTACTTTTTCACTAAAATTTTTTTATCAGGATAACATTTCCAATAAAATGTAAATAACACTATAGATAACTTCATAAAATAGATAATCGATGTTATCTGATAAAAAAATGTAATTAAATAAAAAGCAATCTAGTGCACAAGGTTCCTACATTGTATGGTCAAGGAAGGGTTAAATGTAGGTAGTCATCCTTTGCAAACAGAAAGGCTGGTTCTAGACTACCTTGCCATTGTTTCAAGACTGCCTTTTTGTAATTAAATGCAGGATAAAACTAAAAGAATGTGATACTATCTTCTTTTTCAACCCCATATCAACTAAGGACATTTGATAAGAGTTTAAGCCTTGTTTCTGCAGCTGCTACTGGAAAAGGAGTTTCCAATATTCTTGTCTTAAGGGAAAGAATATTATGAAATTGCAAGACAAATGAATAATTGGATTATATTGGTACGGGAGCCGAAAATTTATACAGAATTTCCATCTTGAATGATGTGACTTGTTTTCAATTTTTGACTAAAAAAGAAAAGGACCCACACATTGTCATTGATAGTTGCAAAAGTACATTGCCACATTAGTAAATTATATTTGTTTGCATTTTAATATTGGCAATCCTAGATGTCTTAACATGCTATTCATGGTTGTCTTACACGTGTTGTATTGTAGAAATATGAGACATATAAATAGGGGGTGTTTGGAGCTCTATAAATCATTGAAAAACTCTCAAAATCTCTAAAATTCTCTACTACTTTTTACACATTCACACCTATTATAACTCTAGAAAAAATTGCATAACTCGAGTTCGATTAATAGAATAGCTGTAATTTTTTTTTAATGTGATCACCGTTATTCAAGCTACTAAACAAAACCCATTGTTAATATTTTTTGAAAAAGTTTGAAAACCGTTCCGACAGATTTCTCTGCAAAAGTCAATATTTCTCACTATTCATCTTTGAAAAACGTTTGTTGCCACCAAACACCCAAATATCACTCAAACCACGATTTTCATTATTTTTCGTTGTTTTTCGTTGCTCCAAACACCCCCATAATTTGTGAGGCACTTGGAATTTGGCCCCAAAACACGATCCACTTTGGTTTAAAAGTCAAAACCTATGTTACATGGACTCTTCTAAATGTATTATGTATCTGCAATGGATATTCAACATTTAGTCAAAGACACTTGAATAAGATATGGTATATGTGTTCCAATATGATTAAATACGTGTTTAAAAATTCAATTTTAGCATATAATTGGGCATAAAACTTGTATTTTATGCATGGAATGCTCTGATAGGACCTTATTAATACCATATTATTCTACTAAATAAAATAATTATGTTAAATATATGAATATTTTTTGTATCCCTGTGTCATTGAATAAGAGACCTATTGGATCTGATACTTAGACATGTATCCATATCCCGCATCCCGTATCCGAATCTACGTAACATAGTTCAGGACAAAATTCTATTGTAATTTAGATTAAAGTGCAAAATTGGTTGGAAAAAAAAAAAATTTGGTGCCTCACGAGTCAAAATTGGCTAGAAAAAAAAAAACTCTTGTGAAAATGGATAAATCAAAGTACATTTCTACTCATTTTTATGTTACAATGAAATGCATATATTTTTTTAAAATTTTAGATGGACTCTAATACAAAATCCATAAATAAATTAGTCTTTATTTTTCTCAACAATCTTTTTTAGCATAATTACATATGAGCATCCATGGCAAGTGAAACACAAATATAATTGAATTTAACAGATTTAGTCAGTCTTTTTTTTTTTTTTTAAGGTAAGATTCAGTCACTCTTGCACTTTAGTCCAAATTGGAACTGTGTTTATGCGTTGACTTTAAAATTAGAGGGGGTCCAAATTTTAAGGGGATAAAGTGTGATTACTAGAAAGTAACAAGGTGTCTTTTTCTCCTCTAGTCCGTTTTTTCCGACTCAATTTGTATTCAGCATCTTTTATTTTGGTTATGTGCCTTTTTTATGCATTGTATGGTGTGAGATTTGGCAGATGCTGATCAGATTTTCTGCAATTTTACTGAACTTTCTGGTTTCATCAGGTAAATTCTTGAAGTAACTAAGCGGAAAATGTTGGGAGTCATCTACCAACGGGAGCAAAACTTCAAGTCTGAAGGGATTCTTCTTTTAAACTGAGATGTGATGATATTCCTTATATTCATATTATAAATATTCCATGCTTGGAGGTAGTAGTTTGATTGTCGGGTATGATATGATATGATATCTACTAATTGTGTTACTTCCTGCTATTTAATCTAGAAACTTAGCATATATTTTAACATTAGAAAGCATGAATCAGTCCTATTTTGTTGGTGTTTTAAACAAACCCCATTCTGGTTTCATCTAGCAATGTGAAAGGCACGCTCCTCAATGAGTTCGGGGACGTCGTGAGCTTAAATTTTAAAACTTTTGAAAGATTTTTTTTTTCCCTTCACAGCCAACGCATAGGTTTTGCTTATACTTATCTGATTTATAGGTTCTGTAAGGTAAATCACAAGTTTCAGGGCGGTTCCAAAGGGGACGGAAGTTTTGAAATTCCTTTAATTTCCCATAGATTTTAGGAACTTTTTTTTTATATTATATTGTTTGGCTCCCTTAAGTTTTGAAAATCATTTAATGCTCTTATAGATTTAAAATTTTTTTCATATAATATAGTGTTTGGCCATTCAAAATTTATGAAATTTTATTTTATTCTTTATTCAATACAAAATCTTTTATATTGACCTCCTTATTTGTCAAGTTAGGAGAGTTATGGCAAACCACCTTACTCTGGGTTATTTCTATTCAACATGAATGGGATATTTAGGCTGCTTTTTTTTTTTTTTTTAAATAATCCTTTTCATTTGTTTATTAATTTATTTGGGCAAATACAACCCCAATATGTCAAGTGTTTATTTATTTATATATTTTTATGGCTATTTACTTTTTCCTAACGATGTTTGAAGTTATAATACACACGCATATATACTCACACATTTTGTTCCCCTCCTAAATCAAACAAGATTGAGGAATAAAAACCATTCAAGATGGAACATTCAATCATCTTATTTTCTTTCGATCCCTCCTACCAAGCTATGCAAAGTTATGAGGTGATTTTTCATAAGCAATTTTTGGTTCGGAATCGACAGATGGTTTATTTTTTTATTTTTGTCATTTATTTATAGTTGGGGGTTTTGGGGGAGGGGTTACCTGTTTGAATTTTGGGATTAATCTCTCTTTGCTGGCAAAGTAAAAATCGTTTACATCCGACTTTTTTCAAATTTTGAAATGCAGAATTTAAGATGAAGGCAGAAGCAGCAGTCTCCGATGACAAAATATGTCAATATGTTTGAACAGTTAAATTTTAATCTACAGAGCTGACATTAAGTTAGATGTCAGCCACCGAAATCTCATTGAGACAGAGTAATTTTTTTATCCAAAAAATTAATATATTTTAATCCATGGTATGTATTTCTAGTACTACTTCTAATATCTAATAAAGTGAGAAATATTTTTGATAATGGTTTAGGAGTTACATTTATAAAAATTTTGCTTGACTTCTTTCTAAAATTGAATAACATGTATACTGGATAAAGTTTGAGAAAGGAATATTATTTAACACATATTTATTTATAATGAAAGTCATTTTATCGTAACCATCACATTAAATAACTATTTTCAATTACTTTTTTCCTAATATATGACAAAATTTTCAACCAAAATTTGATTTCTCTTTTCGATTTTAATAACTGTTAAGCATATTATTCGTATTTTTTTACCAGAAACGTAAAAAAAAATTTAAAAATAAAAACAAATAAAATGCTAATGGGTTAAATAAGTTGGTCTGTTTAACTCAAGTTTTCTAGTTTTAAGCATTTTTGTGTAATTTATTTTT
>JAVXUM010000021.1:3841579-3855074 GCA_035590655.1 Pouteria glomerata | reverse complement strand
TTCGATGGAAAGCATTCCAAATTAATATACAATGAACAAATATAATTAGAGAAATATGTACAAAATATAATGTACCTACAAGCGTATAATGTAATCTGAGGGTATATCCTCCATATATTGTAATTTTCTCCTATAATCTAAATGAAAAGCTTACTTACCAAAAAAAAAAAAAACACAGCCACTAAAGCTTATTCATAGATTATTGTGAAAACTGAAAATGTTTTTCAAACATTTAGGGTAAAGTACAAAAACCTCCCCTACACGTTACTTTTAGTTTCACTTTGATCCCAATGGTTTCAATTACGATAGTTAAATTCCTATACTTTTGGTCAAGTAACAATTAGATCTCTCTATCTATTGTCCGTTATATACCACCGTTAAGACTTAGGTAAAAACATCATTTTGCAAGATAATCTATATGACAGAATGATGACGTGGCACGTTTAGATGACGTGAAGATTATCCACCATATGTCAGGCGCTCACTCGTTACACTTTACTTTTAGTCTCACTTTGATCTTAATAATTTCAATTGACAATCAGATCCTTCTGTCTATTGTCTATTATAAACCACCGTTAGGACTAAAGTAAAAACATCATTTCATAAGATAATCCATGTGACAGAATAATGACGTGACACCTTTAGATGGCATAGAGACTATCCACCATGTGTCAAACGCTCACTCACCCACATCTACTGGTGTTGGTTCACTTCACTTTAAGAAAAAAAAAAAAAAAGTTACAAATTATGGTTACTTTAGGAATCGAACCAAGAACTTTAAAGATAAAAAATCAATAACTAGACTAATTCACCAAGGATTTGATTTATATAAAATTCCTAGATAAAATTTAAATATATTAAAAAATTGAATTAAATTCTCCCTCATTATAATAATTATATATATTCATATAAAATATATTTATATATCAATAAATATTTATATAAAATATATTTTTATATATCAAAAATGATAAAGAATATATAGTATTTATATAATAGATATTAAAATATATAATATTTATGTAAAGTTCTCAGATAATATTTATATATATTCAAAAGTTGAAGTAGATTCTCCCTATCTTCTATATAAATATATACAAATATTATATATTCTCCCTTATTTTTTAATATATATAAATATATATTTCATAAATATATAAATTTTTATTTATTAATAAATATATATAAGTATATTCTATATAAATATAGATAAATATTATAATGATGGAGAATCTACTTTAATTTTTTAATTTATTTAAATTTTATCTAAGAACTTTATACAAACTAAACTTTTGATAAGTTGGTTTAGTTGCTAGTTTTCTATCCGTAAGGTTCTTAGTTTAATTCTTTGAGCTATAATTTGTAATTTTTTATTTCTTTTTAAAGCGAAGCGATTTGACTGTTGTAATTGAAATCATTGGAACCAAAGCGAGACCGAGGATAAAGTGAAAGGGAAGTTTTCGTACTTTACCCTTTTATTTATTTTTGATCTTTTTAGAATTTCCATTTGGGCTTTACTCAAACTTATTAAGGGATATTTTTTCTATTTTTACGTGAAAAATCTTATTTTAGTTACAAATTTCTTATTCTAATTAAAAATCTTATTAAAGAGTTACAAAATCTATCTTAATTAGGATTAAATTTAATATAACTTAGCATTATAAATAATTTTTTTTTTTTATAATCTTAGAGTTTATAAGATACTAATAAAATTTAAATTTTAGAATTATTGCCACTTGTGTGTCATTGTATATTCAAGAACGATAATTTGTTGTATTTGGGAACAAGATCCAACCAAATGTCCTCCTACTCTACGTCACAAGCTATACGCAAATTTAAGTGTAGTAAATTTGGTCCAAAATATCCAATTTTCTTCGAAAATTTCTCTAACTTTTTCAATACAGATGCAACAAATACAACTGTCCATAGCATTTCTCATTTTTTTTTTTTTAATTATTATCACTAACAAAAACTCTCAAGGAACCTACCCTGTATTTGGCCAAAACAAGCAAAGAAATTTATTTTTTTATTAAAAAAAAAAAAAGAAAAAAAGAAAAAAAAAGGGTGACATTTGTTGTTGTTCAACATCTGAATACACCTATTTCCATCTTTGGAATTCCTAAGAAGTATTATGAAATCACAAGAGACAACTAACTAGGATTTGGGGCACTAACATACTAAATTATCACTTTAATAACTTGTGATGGAGAACTATTAGATTAAAATCAAATAGTCCAAATGTACACTAACATACTAAGTTATCACTTTAATAACTTGTGATCGAGAACTATTTGATTTTAATCTAATAATTCTCGATCACAAGTTATTAAAATGAATACATTTGAACTATTTAATTTTAATTTAACGATCACGACCACAATGTCACCAAATTAACATTTGTACATCAATCTCCCCCTTTCTATCGCTCAAACTTGGTGGCACCAGTGGCGGCAGCATATAAAATTTTCCTTTCCCTTCTTCATGCCAAATCTGGGCCACCGGGGAGTGGCTCATAACCATTGTGTTGCTTCTTTGGCTTCTTCTGAACAGGCTTCTCATTTTCAACAGGAATCCATTTTAAGACGACGGCGACAAGCAGGCTCACCGATCCGATCACGACGCTCAGCAACCAAAGTTGCCAGCTCAATGGCACGGTGTTCGCAAAAGTTCCAAGGAACTCGACCATCATGGCCTGGAATGCCACCGTGGAAACCATAACCGCTATGAATATCCAGCTATTGAACATGCCGCGGAAGACGTTGATCTTCTCAATGTCACGGCTGTTTATCTCGTTGAACAGCTGAAACATGGAATCGTCAAGACGACGAAGAACTAGTCTAATCAAGGGCTCCTGCGGTGATTAATCTAAAAGGAAGCTGGAAATTTTATCACAAATTTGTTCTTCATTTGTTACAACCTAAGAAGCATGGATACAAATACCGGATACGAATAATACGATACACGTACAGACACGAATATAATAATTTTTAAAAAATAAAGATACGGACAAGATAAAGATATGACTAACAAAAAATATAAATTTTGTATAATTTTATTAATTATATATATGAATATAATATTTACAATAAAACTAATTTAATATATAATTAAATATACAAAAGATAACAAAATATAAGTTATATGATTTTATAATTTTAGGGGTTTCGATTACTCAAATCTATATTTGTTTTAATCACATATTTGAAGGCAAAAATGATAAAATAATATAACATGCCACATGGCGCGTCTGAAAAAAATGATAAAATAATATGACATGCTATATGGCGTGTATGACACATATCTTAGAGTGTCCAATGAGTGTGTGTCTGATGAATGTTGGATATGAATACGACACCAATTTTGAAGTGTCCATACTTCATAAGTTACACTTGAGCAAAAGACTTGTGCATTAGGAATTAATTTTATTTTCAAAGAAGAAACAAGAGCCCTTAAAAGCTAGAGGTGGCAATTGTGTTGCGTTAAAGGGTGTTCAAGTTCATAATTCATGTCTATTTATGTTTATACTTAAATATCTTAAAATTTAATGAACGCTTCGAATAATCAATTTATATCAAAATCATATCAATTTCAAGTTGACGTATTCATGTCATGGTGAATTTGCATTTTCTCTAAATAGCTGTCAATCTATTTGAATGGAGTGAAATAAAAAGAAAATAAGAGAAAAGATAAGATAAGATAAGATTTTAAAATCAATCGATTGTTTTTTAGTTTTTTTAGGAGAGAAAATAAAAGAAATAGGAAAAGTAAGTATTAAAATTTTAAAATTTTCATCTTCCCAAAAGTAAGAGAAAATAGAGAGACGAGAAAAATAAATTAGTAAAACTTTCAAAATACACCATAAAATAAAGAATAAAAAAACTAAATTACAAATATATCTTCGGGCTAAATAAATTAATTACACTCAAAGATTTAATGATAAAATAACAATATACTCTTTTTTTTTTTTTTCCTTTCATTTCTTCTCAACTCACAAACAAAGAGAAAAAAAATTATTATTATTTCTTTCCTAAACTTACAAACAAATAGAAAGAAAATATTATCATTTCTCTTATCTCCCAATTAATGTTTTCTTTTCTTTTCTCTCCTAAACTCACGAACGGAGCCTTTTGTGCTCATGGTAAAGATATTCATATTGTGTTTGTGACTAATATTGTCAACATTACTTAAACCAACTGAGGCATCAATACAAAATTGTTTTGGCCAAGGGTTTCATTATCACTACCGGTCCTTCAATGTCTAATTGAATACCCGTGATGGGAAGACAAAACAATGGGAGAATGAATGAATTCTAAGCTCCTTTGGCCTAAAAATATAAAAATCCCAATATATATATAAATGAATGAATTCTAAGCTCCTTTGGCCTAAAAATATAAAAATCCCAATATATATATATAGCTAGAACCCAAATAATGAACTAAAGAATACCTGGCAAAACACAAAGGTGTTGAATATGAAAGTATTGAGAACAGCAGTAGCATCCGAACCTTCAAGTCTCAAGAGATTCTTCCCATCAAAATTCAGAAGCCCAAGGACAGCCAACTGATAAATACTCTGACCAATTATATTCCTCCACATGGCCTTGGTAATGAAACTCACTCCCCTCCCAACGGGAGGCCTGTTCATAAGCCCGTCATTAGGTGGCTCTGTAGCCAGAGCCAGTGCACCGAGTGTGTCCATGATCAGGTTGACCCAAAGCAGCTGCACAGCCGTGAGAGGGGCAGATCCTGGAATTTGAGCAAGATTGAAACTGTCATCAGACTTATTGCTACTGTTATAATCATCACCATTATTATAATTTGGGTATAAAGGTATGAAAACATATAAATATATATAGTTTTAATTTAATATAATATAAATCATATAAACTGAACAAACTAAAAACCCAACCTATGATCACCCCTAATTACAAGAAAGGAACAAAAGGAATATGAGAGACCTGTGATGCATGCGGAAACAAAATTGATCATAAGAGCAACAACATTGACGGTCAACTGGAACTGCACAAACTTCTGGATGTTAATATACACTGCACGCCCCCATCTTGCCACATTTACTATGGTCGTAAAATTGTCATCCAAAATAATCACATCAGCATTTTCTTTCGCAACCTATAGATATTATTCGCAAATAGATTAGAAACAGAAACACAATGACTCAGAACAACATTAGAGGATACGATCAAACAATGCAATAGATTTCACTTTCTACAAGTTCAAAGCGTCTAGAAAACCTGCATCAGAGGTATTCTTATTCCTAAGTCAACAGGCTATTATATATATATAAGCAGAAAGATCAACCTCTGTTCCTGCTATACCCATAGCAAGTCCAATGTCGGCTTCATGCAAAGCAGGAGCATCATTTGTCCCATCACCAGTAACTGCGACAACCTCTCTAAACGTACTCCTTAAATTGGCTACCAACTTGTGCTTATCCAGAGGCAAAGAGCGAGCCATTACCTGTATTCACGATCATACAAGCATATCAGTAAACAAATGCATCTTTCTGTATAAATTAAAAGACTAGAATTTAAGACAGTCAAATCGAAACCTGAATTCTAGGTATTATATTTTTTAACTCCTCAGGGGACTTGCTGCGAAAATCAGGCCCTTCTATGGCTAAACCACCTTCGGTGAGTATGCCACATTCTCTAGCGATGGCTTTAGCTGTATTGATGTTATCTCCAGTGACCATACGGACAGTAATTCCAGCTTCCAAACAGGCTCTAACAGCATCCTTGACCCCTGGGCGAACCGGATCCTTAATTCCAACAACTGCTATCAATGTATAGCCACTATCTGGGATGCCTGCTGCATCATAAACATCCTTAAATGCCAAGCAGAGAGTTCTCAAAGCTTCACAGGCAAAACTGTTGATGACATCTGTGACATAGCTTGCCTGTTCTCCTGACATATCAACAATTTCTCCATTGCTATCAATAATCTTGTCGCACATTCCTAAAATTATCTCTGATGCACCTTTGCAAAATGCTCGGAGGCTACCATCAGGAAGAGCAACAAGCACAGACATCTTTTTCTTGACAGAATTGAAAGGCTCGACCTTTAGTATATCAATCTCCCGTCGTTGAGCATCAAAATCACCACCCAGAAGCAAGCCATATTCTAACAATGCTGATTCAGTTGGCGTACCCAAAATGGATTTATTTCCATCTTTGTCCTTGACCACCTCAGAGGCCGTATTTTGAAATATAGCCTGCAAGAGGACTGTTAAAACCTCTTCAGATATACCTGAACTCAATATATCTCCACCATCATTACCTTTTATTTCTTTAGTTTTTTCATCTATCCACATCTTATCAACTACCATGTGGTTTGTTGTTAATGTCCCAGTCTTATCCGTGCAAATGCAAGTAGCAGAACCCATAGTCTCACATGCTGCAAGATGCCTCACGAGTGCCCTGTCACCCATTAACTTCTTCATGGCAAAAGCAAGACTCAATGTCACTGCCAGGGGTAGTCCTTCAGGAACGGCAACAACAATTATAGTTACCGCAGTGGCAAAATAATCCAAAAGCTTTAGTGCATCACTAGAAGACCAATGTGTGAACTCATTGTGAATTGCTTTCTCCATCAGATACCTCACTATCAAGACCACAAATGTCAGCACAGCAAACGCCAAACCAATCTTACCAATGATTGTAGCAACACCGTTTAGTTTCACCTGCAGTGGGGTCTCATTTTCTCCCTCCTCACTTAGAGTCTCAATCAACTTACCCCATTCTGTTCTCATACCAACAGTAGTCACCAGCATCTTACCTGATCCATCTCGCACCTTGGTTCCTGCAAGAAGAAAAGGTTTTTCTCTATTTATATTCACCAGATCACTCTCACCAGACAAACTCGACTCATCAATCAACAAGCTGTATCCTGATATAAATATCCCATCGGCCGGAACTCGGTCCCCAATGGATAGATGAACAACATCTCCAACAACCAAGTCATAAATGGAGACCTTCTGCCTATACCCATCCCTAGTGACCTGCACAATAATATTTTTCTTTTCCTTGTCCAAATCCTTAAATTGCAAGGATTGCTTGTAGTCACTGACTGCAGTAACAATGACCACCAAAAATATACTAAATATGATTCCCAGCCCATCATACATGCCTTTTGGCCACCCTTCAGTGGCAAGTCCCACACCTATAGATACCACAGCACAAGCCAAAAGGATTATGAGGGTAATATCCTGCGACGCCTCCCATACAAACGTCCAAAAGCCCCTAGAAGGTTTCTCAGCATATCTGTTGACGCCATAGATCTTTTGCCTGATAGGGATATGACTTGATTTGACACCTTCATCCAATGAGACATTAACATTTCTGGCAACTCCCTCAACTCCTTCAAGGCGTTCCAATCCCTTGGCATCATGTCTACAAACAATAGATGCGAGTTGATTCGGGTGAATTTTAAAGCCTGCTGCTCTAGCTTCTGCCGGGAGCTCATCAGCTGGACCAGCGCCTACCAAAAAACATAAAACGTGAAGCAAAAGAGGAGGAATGAGTATGTAGAATTTGAACACACAAAAAAACAATTTTAATGGATCTAAAAAAATTGGACAAGGCCGTACCATCAATTAAAATGGATGCTGCCTTTTCAACATAAAATAAAACCCGTAGATTTTTCTGGTAAGACAGTCAGTGAGACAGAATTAGCAGTATGACAAGCATAAAAATCAGAAACTACAAAAGTTGTTTTAGAGATTAGGAACTAATTAAACATAGCTATTGTTCAGACATCAGTGCGAGCAGCAAGAACCATATAACAAAAAACAGCTACCCTGCTATTTCTTATAAAGATAGATCAATTATTTCTGAACTGAAATCAATCTCAGTTTGTTTTATTTTGCAAGAGTAGAAGCTAGTGTGAGTTACAAGGTACGCTAGAATATAAAATTTTGTCTTGCATAGGGCAGGTGTGCGCACTTTATGATTCATAAGTCTTAATGGCCGTGAAGGCACTCAAATACATAAAATGTCTAGAAAAGTTCAACCTACTGTTTGGTCAAAGGAGAGAGACAAGAAGCCACAGTTTTAGAAATCTTCCCCTTTCAAAGTCTGTATTGCTAGCGAACAAAGGCAGGAAAACATATTAAGGAAGTTTGGGAAGAACATGTTTTTTCAACTCTGAGGAAAAGATTCGTCTTTCAAGAATTTTTACCTTCCAATTTGGATTTCAGCTTCCACCATTCTTTTTATTGAACGTAGTTTCCAGCAAGAACCATATCACCACCTAAAAGATGGGGTGACTTGGAGTGGTGAAACGAGAAAGTGAAACATTCCAGGCAACATAATTTATCCATCAAACTGTTCTAGAATTGCCTCCCTTCCATCTCTGTACTTACAACCAAACTATAGAAACTTCTTCAAGCTTAATTTTCTCTGCTATTATCTTCTCCCCTTTTTCTTTTATTTTAATTTGATAGGTATCTTCTCCCCTTTAAATTAAGGAACAAAGTTTCATATTAGTGAAGGTCCCAGTCTCCCAGATAACAGATCGGAACATAATGTCAGTCCTTAATTGTTTTAGCATGTTCTGTTGTTCCAAACAATATCAGCAGGTAATTCAGGCAAGGCAAGGAGAAGCCTTCCAGAAAATACAGCCAGTAATTCGACAAGTACAGTTAAACTTTCCCCTCACCCACCCCCACCCCACACAACATTCTCCAAACCATTCGCCTTCAAAAGCAAAGAGAACTCCAACCCTAACTCGGCCCTCTGCAATGTAGCTCAATCGAGCATTTCCAAGCCATTAAACGACTACCTCCGGCAACCGTCCTCCGTCGTCAAGTATTCGTTTGATGGGTTTGAGAAGCTGTGCCCGCCGAACGGAGAAAACAGAGTGGTGATCTATACGACGACGTTGAGGGGTGTACGGAAGACTTTCGAGGCGTGCAATGCCGTGAGGGCGGCGATCGAAGGGCTTGGCCTGTCGGTGTGTGAGAGGGATGTTTCCATGGATAGAGGGTTCAAAGAGGAGCTGAGAGAGCTCATGAAGGGCAAAGAGAGCAGCCAATTGGTACCGCCGAGGGTGTTTGTGAAAGGAAGGTATGTGGGTGGAGCTGAAGAAGTTATGAGAATTGTGGAAGATGGTTGTTTGGGGGAGTTGCTTGAAGATTTGCCTAAATTGAGGGCTGGGTTCGTATGTGAGGGTTGTGGGGGTGTGAGGTTCTTGCCCTGTTTTAGCTGTAATGGGAGTTGTAAAATAGTTACGGTAGTGAAGGAAGATATAACCCCAAAGCAAGGAAGGACTGTTGTGATGAGATGCCCTGATTGTAATGAAAATGGGTTGGTGCTCTGCCCCATCTGTAGCTGATCTGGCCAATGAACTAAATGTGCGTTCATCTTCTTCGGTTGGTCTTCCGTGTCCATTACTGTTATTATAATGGCATATCTCAAATTGCCAGTTTGAGTTATTTATATAAAGTGATTCCTTCTCTATTGATCTACCTATGTAGTGATTTGTTTTCTGTATTTTGCATTTTGTGGTTCTATTTTACCCAGTCGAAGCTAAGTTGGAGAAAAAATTATTACATTAGTCAATTGGCATTTCTATTTGCAGCACAGCCATTGCACCATCATAAGTTGATAGTTGTAGTTCGGTTTCATTTCAATGCAGGGTTGCATGCCATAGGGTTAGTTTTTTGTGATAAGGTTTATTGTCCATTGTCTTAAGGAGCCTAGGATGCATAATTTGTCCTGCACCAACTTAACTGTAGGTAAGCTGTGTATCACCTGAGTTAAAAGAGTAACAGGCTTCAGATTTATCACCCAGCTTACGGACGGGATAATCCTGAAAAGGGCAACTATTATGGATTTGGTTTGGTTCTGAAATCAATGACTGGGGAGACTAAAATGAGTGGGTTGTGGGCACTATTGACCCCATTTTTCCCATCAGCCTTCTGTACACAAACTCCACCAGCAGCAGTTTCCACTTCCTGTGATAGTGTAGATACAGTGCCACTTTTATATTTGTGTTTTGGGAAGTGAGTGGCCTCCTGTCTGACTATTTGACATTAGCGGCTTGCCTGATCATTGTATATTGATCTCTGTTCCGTTACTTTTTAGTCATTTTGTAGGAATAGGAAAGATACTGACCCCGTTCAGATCATGTCAGCTGCTACTGAACCTCACTACAAATTGACCACAACTTGAGAAGTGAAACAATGGCACAACATAGCAAAAGCCTAGCAACGTTTTATTGTGCAATTATTGTATATGTATCGTGTAAATTTTTCATCTCCTCTCATTCTCTCATTTCTCATGTCAAATTTCTCCATTTATTAATCTTTGAGAGGAAAAAGCTCTAGGCTCTTCTCATGGGTATCTGTATTCACCTTTTGATTTCGGTTCAGTAGGCACCTGTTGAACACTGCTTCTGAAGCCAACAATTTAATTGTATTTGTAACTAATTAACAATAGGGCTTATTTTGATAAGCCAATGATTTCTTTTTTTTTGGTGTAAAAAAAGGCAATGATTTTTTTCCGCATTTCAGAATCAATCATTTGTCCTTGAAGATCCGACATCAATTCTCTCATATCTAAGAATTGTTTTTGATTTAATATGTGGGAGTCGATACAGTCAGCAGAATTGGTTGAATTATTGTTCATATTAAAATGTTAACAAGATTTCTTTAATTGTATGGCATTGTTTTTAAAAACAATTTATCTTCTCAGATTTACAAAGAAGGATTGAAATTCCATTTGACTAGTTTTCAAGAACTGCTCTAAAAACGAATAAAGTTTCAAGAAATGCCAGTCTGTTGTCTTCTATTCTTCACTTTCCACTTAGCAATACTAGATGTCTAGAACGATATCAATCGGTCTCTTATGTTGTGTGTCAATCTTTACACGGAAAATGTAAATTGACGTACGGTACTTAGCATAGGCATGTAGATTAGCAAATATATAGTGTTCTTGCTCTTCCTGCAGTGGTAAGGCATTTTCTCTTTGAAGCATTTGGGATTATTTCAATTTGGTACAATTCAATTTATGTGTAGTAAACTCTAGAAACTCTTTACAAACTACAAACTACAAACTCTAGAAACGGCGTCCATTTTATATAGGAAATGAAATTCTAATCATAACATAATTTTTAAATTGGTTATTTTAGTTGAGGAAATCGTTGATTGTGGGAATAGAAATCTACTGAGCTTTTTGCACAATTCAACGAAATCTTGTCATAATCTTGCTAACGTCTCTATTTTTCAAATGAGGGTTAAGTGCCTCACAAATGTGCAGTTCAATAAACCTTTAAGTATAAGAACGTATGGTATAGTTTTACTTAACAAGTCTATGATCCTATTTACAGAAAACTTTGAGAATGAGTATTAGAATTTCTAAGTTCTTCTATCTTCTAAAAGTAAGAAAAGAAAATTGGTTTTGACTTTTGAAAGTGTTAATTAACTAACTGATAAACAAGTAAAGTAAATTGCAAAAATGAAACTAAACTAAAATTTAAGAAATTAAATTATTTCTATTCTAATTAATAGCAAAGCAAGATTCAAAAATTAAATTAAACTAAAATAGTGAAAGCAATAAAATTGCACATTCAAAGGTTTTGATCCAACTTGCAAATTTGGGTGAATTTACTCTTTCATGATTCGATATGCTCTAATTTCAATTTAAGTTTTACGTAAAAGAAAAATGAATGCACCTTCTTGAAAACCTTTTTAAATTTTAAAACACGGTTTTCAAATCTTGCTTAGGATTAGAAAATTGAAAGATATTATGATATTTTATTTTTGTTCATATCGATTTATTTATTTCAAAAATGTGAAGAAACATTTAATCAAAAACTCTTATCAGTCATTACAGGGAATATAATTAAGAAAACTTATTTTTGAAGGTTTTTAAAAATAAATAATATAGATTTAAAAATTGTAAACCCATACATTCAAATTTTCATGTTGTGTGCATAAATCTAAATACATCTCATTAATTATAATAATTTACCCATCATTGTAAGATTAAATCAAGAATAAAAATTTAACCTAACATGTATAAAATAATAAAACAATAAATAAAAAGCAAAAGTGAAAAGAAAACGAACTCCATTAATGAAATACGGAACAAACTTGCAATGTGTTGAAGCATTCACGAATTCGAATCCATAATACGAAGTATAAAAACTCTCTAATCTAATCTATTTTAATTAAAAATTGAATTTGGAAAAATATAGAGAAAAGTATATGGTTGCCACTGCAAAATATATATTTATAAGCACGAAACGAAATTTTAAATCTAATTTAAAATATGTAATAAAAGCTACTACTATTCAGACGGCCTGACAAGGTGTCCAAATAGTAGATTCAATCTTTGCCTCCAACATAAAACTTGTAGTCATTTCAGTCTTCTTTCTAATCCATAAAGAATCGTATCAATCGGAGTTGTCAATAAAGTTATGGCCAAAATACTGACAAAGTGTTTATGCTAAATCATTCGAAAAATTTTGGATTGTGTAACTTTGCAAGCTGATTTTAAGGTAGATGGAGACCTCTTTTTGACTTCATGAAAGTTGTAGCTAAAAATGTGCATTACTTTTGGGCTTTTGAATCACCTTAATTAGATCCCAGAAACTCAAGATATTCCCTAAATCTTACCATGATTAGGATTTTTTCAACTTTCCAACTTTGATTTTTAAGTAATGTTTTACGGCTCAAACAAACTTAAATTTTGACTCACGTTATATTTTTTAAAAATTCGAGATGTCCACTATAACTTTGTTAGAAATTATGTTTAATTTCTGAAACTATTTTCATGTCAAAAATGCATGTATCCCGTTTTAATAAGTTATTTTAGTGTATTTTCTACTAAAATTTACATAAATGAACAAATTAATATAAGTAAACAAAATTAAACTAAAATAAAAAAGATTAAAACACAAATTACTATTGTTAGTATGGAAATCAAGATTTATGATTACGAAGTGTAACTAAGGATGGTGTTTGGTTTGTCACAAAAAAAATAAAAACAAAGTAGAATTAAAAAAAAAAAAAAAACTCAAAATTGGTTTAGAAACGAGATATGACGAAATTTGATTGAAGAAAATTAAAAAATTGATAAAATTAGAGTTTTTTTTTTTTTCGTTTTTTAGAGAATTCAAACACTCCAGATCCCATATGCATCCAACGAGCTTGCCATAGTAGCTTATACAATATCCAGCATGTACCAACAAAGTTTCAAGGCTCATGCAATTTTACCTCTAAATCTTGGACAACAAAAATAGAGAAAATAATATTTAGGGGCTGTTTGGTAGCGTGGTTATTTTTTTATTTATGTTTATTTGTTTATTTTTTGTATTTTTTTATTTTTTGATGTCGTTTTCTTTTTTTTTTTTTTAAATAAAAACTGAAACTGCTTTTAGAAATATAATTTTGTTTACAATTATTAATTTTTTATTTTTAAAAATATTTAATTTTATTAGTTTTTAAAAAATTAATTGAATTTAATAAAATATAT
>JAVXUM010000021.1:3830639-3841479 GCA_035590655.1 Pouteria glomerata | reverse complement strand
TATGAACCAACATGACTTCCAACTTCAAGGATGTAAAAGATATGAAGAGTACTAAAAGAAACGGTGCTTTATGTACGAGGTCAGCTCGTGATGGAATTGAAAGAGAAGCTAACAAAGAAAAACTCTAGAAGAAGCTTACAAACGCTGGATAAGGGTAGGAACCCGTGACTGCATTCTTACCAAATACTTGCATAGAGAAGATAATAAGGAATATTGCCAAGAAAATTTGACAGTCGTAAAAAAATAGGGGAAAGTAGAAGGAATCTTCCTTCTTTGTTATAATGGGAAGGTAGTTATTGAATATTGGAAGGCAGCTATTGAATATTTGTCTAATTTCACTAACTAAAACTAGTGCATAGACAAGCCTAGCTGTGCCCCACAACACGCACCCATATGCTATTATTGACACACACACACACACACACACACACACACACTACATAATAACCAATAAAAATGCTAATCTAGATCCTAAGAGTCAGCTGACCTTTATGCCAGCCAGGTTCCAAAGCAAAAGATAAGAAAGGTGCGGCAATGTAAATTTTAAGTGAATGGCTATAGGGAAAGCTTGAAAAAGTGAGAGACAAGATTGAATACAAGATGAAGAAACAAAGCCTCCTTACCTTGTTGGTGGGAAAAATAAACAAATAAAATGAAAAAAATGATGACTTTATTTAATTGGGGAATGACTACTTCAAATGGAGAATATATCATATTATTATTTTTGTAGATGAAATTATTTATTAATTACACTGCTCAACTAGGATGGAAAAAAAAAAAAAAAAAGAACAAATTTTTATGTACAATGAGGAGACAGAAAATCCTGACCACCTGCATGTGCCATCACACTCACCTCCAATGAGATGATATATCCCCATTTTGAAAGTATGCAATTCTGAGATACGTGGATCCCACTACTACAAACAAATTTCAATGAGACTCTATTTGGTTTGTTAAAAAGTTTTAAAAATTGTTAAAAAATATTAAAATTTTTAAAAATTATTAACTTTTTATCTCACTACACAAATTACGAACTCATAATTTATTTTATTTTATCTCACTTTTTTTCACTCTAAATACACTCTAAGTTTGGCATAGCAAATAGTGAATAAAAGTAAAATAAAGCAAAAAATAAAAGAAAAGAAAGAAAATGGCCTTATTCCATTTCTACCGTGCAAACTTAAAACTTTAAAAGCCACACTTTGAGGCGGCCCCAGTGGTGGCAAGAAGTGACAATTTCAACGTGGTGCCCACGTGGCTACGGTGCAGGGGCTAATGTGAAATCATGTGATGCCACTGTAGTACCACAGAATTCAAAATTTATTAAAAGTTTTTAATTATCGTGAAAGAATAATTTTGAGTGTGTTTAAAGTGATAAAAAGTAAGATAAAATGAAATAAAGTGAGATAAGTTATATATTTGTAATTTATATAGTAAGATAAAAATTCAATAATTTTTAAAAATTTTCAAAGATTTTTAAAAATTTATAACAAACCAATTGAGCCATTCAGTATGTATATTAAATTGAATCAACAAAAAGACAGAAAAAAATAAAAGGGCTTTTGAATCTGAAAATGACATCAAAAGCTACAAAATAATTGAGTGCACACAAAGTGCACAGCTTAAAAATAATAATAATAATAATTAAATATCAATTCAAACTCAAACATATAAGGGGTAAAACGGAGCTACCGTCATCGTTCGAAAAATTCAGCACCCCGTCCTGCGCAAACTGCGTCTCTCTTTTTTGTTTTCATGCAGGGCCCACTGTCATACAGTGGGCGGGATAGGGTGCAAGAATTTTCACACCGTGGCCGTAGACTTTTTGTAAGGAGCGCATTTGGCATACTAACAAATAATAAAAAAATTCTAAAAAATTTTAAAATTCTCTAACACATTTTGTATTTTTCGTACTTCATAATACTTTTATAAATTTATATATATCTACATATCCTCATAACATTCCACAAATTTCGATAACTTTTCTACAAATCTCAAAAACTTTTCAACTACTTTCAATAAATTCTGATATAAAACCATTCTGACGGATTCAAAAAAATCGTTCAAACAGCTTTTCTCTCTAAAAACTGATGCAAAAATAAAAAATTTCACTATTTATCTCTGAAAAACGAAATTTTATGATTGCATCAAATGTCAAAAAATTATCTAAACTATTTTTATTTTTTTTTTGTCTGCTTCCGTTACCCCAAACGCATCCAAGACCGATTCAAATTTCATTACCATAAGCCAACCTCCACAATTTCAAACCATGGAAGTGAAAAACAAAAAGTGCAAACCCATAAGGTACGAATATATAATTCAACATATTTAAATAGAAATTAGTCAAGGTTCAAATTCCAGAAGAAGTGTTCGAATTGAAAATCAGAAGTGAGTGAATTTGACCGTCATTTTCCCACTACAGTTATATAAGCAAAATAGTCTTAAACTTTGAATTTAAATTGATTCTTCCCGCCGGGTGTAGAAGCCAGTATTGACGTAACATATTATTATTAGGATGATTCTTATTATTTTCTCAACCAATCTTGGAAGTTTGAAGTTAATAACCGAGTTTATTCTCATTGGTCATGAGAAAACTAGTTCTAGTAACCACTCGAAAGTAAATTCAAAAACTTATCAGGTAATATAATTAATTATATTTTGTTTATAAAATAAAAACATGCAAATTATTTTTATTTATAATTTTAAATAAAATTAAATCTTATTAAATCCATCATTTCAAAATCTTATTAAATCCATCATTCCAAACAAAGTGTTAATATATATAATAATTAAGAAAAAATATTTAAATTTAAAAAAAAGTGATCCATAATTTCAAATTTTTGATCCAAAAATATATATGTATCAAGATTTCTTGAACCGATCAAGACAAAAAAAATTTGCATAGTTTAATTTTTTTGACCCAAAAAAATATATTAACCATGTATTCTTGAACAAAATAAAATATAAAAAATTCCAATGTTTTTTTGTTAGTTGTGTTATATATATAATGAATCATATAATTTAATTTAAAATTATAAAATAAAAATAATTTGCACGTTTTTATTTCATAAACATAATATAATTTGTTCAGGTTTATTTTAAGAATATTTTAGTCATTTTACATTATCAATTGTTACTTATTAAGGAAAAATATTACTAAAATCTATGAAAGTTAAGTGCACAAAACCAAAATCACAGGCTATTGCATAAAAAATACACAATTATAAACTTATCATTTTAAAAAAAACAATTCATCTTTAACACACTTTCATTACAATAATACCACTGAATATGTGCCATTCATACTTATAATCAACTCACATACAATTCTTTTTAAAAATAATAATTAAGTATATGAGATTTTTCATAATTACGTGGCTGTTAACAGAGGCTTACGTGGAGATTTACTAACAGTTAACGTTGTAACAAATTGTAATAAATTAAATGTTTAACTCTCTAATTGTTATAATTAAAATTATATGTACTGAAACTTTGTGGAAAAAAAATATGGGTGTAATAAAACAATACAAAGCCCAAAAAATTTGAATTCAGTTAAGGAGGCATTTGATTTGCCAACTTTAGTCAACATTTATTAATTTTTATTAATTTATTTTCATCAATTTTTATTAACTTTTACCAAAATATAGGATGACGTTCAAATAGATTTTTTCAAATTTATTTTGGCAAGCCGACCAAACAATGAAAAATGAAAAAATTGGTGTTTGATGTGATAAAATGTGAGATGAAATTAGATAAATTGTAAGTTCGTAATATATAGTGAAATAAGTTTTTAAAAATTTTAAAATTTTTCAACAAAAATTCTCATGCCAAACACCCCCAAATGGCAACCGAAATAAGTGCAATTAGTGGGGACAGGCGCATCATACTAAACATGCGCAACAAGCAAAGTCCATAACAAGATTCAAAGATTAAATGAATAGTTGGGTCCACATTGAGGTTTTCTTTCCATCTATAGAACAGTTGTGAGAAACGTTTAGCCCATTCGGGGTTACGCAGAAGCCAGACACTGCTTTACCATTGTCACCGAAAATCGCAGAACGAAGGAAAAAAAAATTATATATTTAAAATTTTTGAACGGAAAATTTTATTTTGACGAATTAAAATTAAAACCTTAAAATTTGTTAAACATAAATTTTTACTCGTGCAGTTAATTCTACAATAAGTAACACTTTGTTGAAATGAGAATTTGATAAAATTTAATTTCATTTAATGATAATGCTAATTAATTCTTATATTTGAATTAGCATAAAATTTTAGGCATTAAATTTGATTTTATTTTATAATTTAAATTTTATGATCTCTATATTATTTAAAATTTAATATAAAATAATAAAAATTAATAAAAATTCATTATTTTTTTAAATAATGTAAATAAGTGAACAAATTTATATTATTTATTATATTTTTTAATTCTTATTAAAATGATCAAATTTAATATTTTCTTAAACTTAATTAAATTAATTTTTAAATTCAAAATATATCTTAAATAAAAATTTTATTTATCAAATCAAATTAATTTTGATAGAGAAATATTTCAATCAACCGGTCCCACTCAATTGGAAAAAGTTTAGTTTAGTTTAGTTTAAGTTAGAAAGATACTTCTAAATAAAGTATAGTATATGATTGCGTTTGAAATATCAAAAAAAAAAAGCTAAAAAGATTTTAAAAAATTTTAAAAATTTTTAAAACTTTTTAATATATTTTATCTATCTCATATTATATAAAATTTCTATAAATTTCTGTAACTCTCTTTATTTTAACAAATTTTTACAACACCTAATTAATTTTTAAGAAACACTAATAATATTTTCATAAATTCTAATAATATTTCTATAAATTTAAAAAACAAATTAATAACTTCTAAAAAAAATTCTGATATAAATCAGATTTAAAATCCAAAATTTCAAAACAAGTACTATTCATCCGTAAAAAATATGATTTTGTGATTAAATTTTAATAGTCGAAAAATTACCTAAATCACACCTTATTCCGTATTTTTGAACTCCAAAGCGCCCATGAAAAAAATTCCCAGTTATATGTATTTAGAATTTTATTGTTTGTAACTTTTCTCAAAAAATGCAAAATAAAGAACAGTTAATCGGGAAAATCGCACAAACAAAAATCAGGAGGAAAAAAAAAAAAAAAAAAAAAGAGCAGTGATGTTGGGTTTAAAATTTTCTGTTTGGATTCCGATAAAGAGAAGGAAAGGAAAGGAAAGGAAAATTTTCAGCATAGTACAAGAGTGGACTCGATTAGACTTCTTTGTTATTTTCGATTCGTTTCATTTTATTTTTTTTTTTTCAAAGCTTAGAGATGAGAATTTCGTGAAAAGGGAGATCGTGCGGACCTGGGCATTGAGAATCTTGGCCTTATCTTCAGATCTCTTGGCCAGATCCACCACCATGCGGAACCGCCTGCGCCGGTTCCTGACGATTTTGACAGCCGATCTCCACCTCTTCAGTGCCTCCTCGGAGGGGTTCTTAGCCGGAATATTGAATTCCTCTAACAGCTTCTCCATTGCTCAAGCCCAGATCACACATGCATGTATATGCATATATATATATATATAGAAAGAGAGAAGCTCGGACTTAGGAGGGAGAGTCTTCTCCGTGCTGAGAGGGGGGAAGTAACAGGCGAGGAATACAACCACCAGTGCCTTATCTATATGACAAACCACTGTATAACAAATTAGGTCAATCAACTACAGTTATTGTACCAATCAAATTAACTATTACTCAATTTTTATTTCTGCACCTTTAATAGAAGTAAATACTAATCTTTTATATGCGAAGTACCCTTTTATATGTGCTGGTTACGAGTCCAATTTAACCCAAAAAAACAAGTGCTAAAAGGTAAATTAATTTTTGAATTAATAAATTATGAACAAAAACTTTAAAACACTACTCAATAGAATTTCACTTTCTAGAAGTTTTATATATATATATAATTACTTGCATATTATTTAATTTTATTAATTCTCAAATAATTCATCTTTATACATGATAAATAATAATAAGTCAAGCTTAATTTAAGAAAGAGTTTAATTAACTTTTTTTGTGTTTGGAAAGAAAAAAAATTTAATTTTTTAGTAGTTGATTTTTTTTATTTAATTTGACAGTTTTATTCTTTATAATTTTAAAAAAATTTAAAATATAAAAGAATAAATTTAATAATTATAAAAAAAGACAAAAAAAAAATTAAATGGCTGGTTAGAGGTTAACTGATGATTTCCATGGAGCCTCATTTTAATACTAACCAAACAAATAACTCATTTTAATTCATTTAAAAAAAAATTTAATACAATGATTTTTTAAGTTTTTAAGAAATAAAATTAAAATTTTATTTATTTTTATGTTAAAATAAAATATTATTTTTTAAATAAAAAACTTAATTTGCCTCTATTATTCTAAAAGCAATAATCTTTCAAAAGATTAAATATTAACCTATGTTATACTTGTGATAAATCTAATTGAATTTAACATTTTTTTTGATAAATTTATACTTTAATTTAAATTACGAAAACGATGTGTATTAACTCCTAAATTAAATAAGAGTCATGCATTTGATCCCTACCAAAAGGGATGAAGTGTAAGAACTCTTATAAAATACTTGGCCATCTCAACTTTCATGGCCATGTTCAAATTAGGAAAAGAATTATTTTTAAAAATGTTATTAAATTAAAATATATATATATATATATCAAAAATGAAACATTAATGTTAGTTATTATTTAAATAAATTTTATAAATAATTATTTTTAAATAATAGATTCACAATTATTACACCTCATCATTTCCATTATTATATTTGATAAATTTTTTAATTATATTACATTACCTTTTTTATATACTAAAGAAAAAAAATTTACCAAAATGATGCGACAATGTTAATAAATTATTGATACATGAGAAAGAAAATGAAATAATAATGCAAAGTTAGGACACCAACGTGTGCATTATAGTGACATTCGGTAGGGTTTTAGGGGCTAAAAGAATCACTGTAGGCACGTAGTGAAAAAATTAAGAGGTAAGATTTGTTTGTATTTAATTTAAGTATTTTATTTTAATTTAATTAAAATTATCTTTAAAATAAAAATAAAAATTTAAAAAATTTAATCAAAATACAATAAATATAGAATATCAAAAATTACATATAATTTAAATACAAATAAATTTCACCAGTTAATTCCTTCAAGATGATTAAGATATGACTTTGAGGTATGCCATCAATTCCATTTGTGCCACCACTGAATTTCGAGAATTACGGTGGTATTCGCTTTATTTTTTTATTTATTTTCTATTTTTTGTTTAAATTTATTTTTCATGTTATACACTTAAAAATTAAAAAAATAGTTCAAAACATATTTATTCATTATATTTTTTAAATTTATTTTAGAAAATAAAAAAATAAGTTTATATACGAAATGAAAAATGATTAAAAATTATTTTAAATATTTTTAACTTAAAATAAAAAATTTTAAAATAAGACTTATTTTAAAATTTTTAAAATATAAAATACATAAAATAAAAAAAAAAAAAAAAAAAAAAGGCAAGTCAAATCCCACCTGCAGTGCCTATTCCCTTTAGAATTTGTCCAATAATTTTTTGCATGATGGTTGTTAGAGTAATTTAAAAATGCTGAAGAGCAACTTGCATTATATTTAAATTGAGAATTAAAAATAATTAATTTTTTTATAGTTAGTTATTAAAAAATTAACTTTTTTTGTGTTTGAAAAGAACAAAAATTTACATTTTAATATATAGTTTTTTAATTTTTTAAATTTAATAATTTTACCTTTTAATATTTAAAATAAGTATAAAATGTAAGAGAATGAGTTTGATTATTTAAAAAAAAAAAAAGACACAAAATTAGTAGTTAATAATTGTAATTACCAGCTATAGATGTCAAACGGAGCCTGGCATTAAAGCCGAACAATAAGAGTTAAAAGAAAAGAATAATAGCAATTATAAGAAGTGGCATTGTATTAATTAATTAACAAAACATTGACATGGGGAAAATTATTAAAATAGTTTGGATTATTATTCACAAAATAACTCGTCATGAGGCCGGTGGTCAAATGTAAATGGCCAATAAGGAATAGTCAATTATCATCTCACTAATTAATATTATTGATTTTTTTCGTAAATATATTATTAACCTAAAAATACTGAAACCATCACGAATAACAAGTATATTATGTGATTCCAATGTTGGGGGTGTTAAATATTCTCTTTTCCAAGTGCAAGTGATCAATTGATTAATGTTTACCTGTGTTATTCTCAAGAAAGATGTTAAATGTATTATATTTTTAATTTTTTATGCTCTAATAAATATTATATTTTTATACTCTAAACAAGCATTATTTATTAGAATTTCAGGGGACTGCAGTGAAAAAATCAATAAGTAAGATTTGTTTACATTTAATCTAAGGGTTCTATTTTAATTTGATTAAAATTATCTTTAAAACAAAAATAAAAGTTCAAAAAACCTGATTGGAGTACAATAGGAGGTGTTTGGCACGTTGAAATTTACTGAAAATTTCTGAAAATTTTTAAAAATTTCTCTTACTGCACGATCTACGAATTCAAAACTTATTTCATTTTATCTCACTTTTTATCACACCAAACACTCCTAAATTTAGAATACCAAAAGTCAAATGTAATTTAAATACAAACAAATCTCACCCATTAATTTCTTCACTACAGCGCTGCAGTAAATTCTTCATTGCAGCCGCCTGAAACTTATATATTATGAGAGGACACAAAGTTTAAGAATTAAAAAGTACAATATTTTTAATATTTTTCATTCGTCATTTACAAGAATAAATTTATTGTCTCAGTTTCGGGAATCATTTGGTTCCATTAATAAATTTTTATTTTAAAAAATATAACTTGTACTACTGAATAACACGTGACATTTTAATTAGTAAAGTATTTGATAAAAATTAAAAAAAATAGAAACAATTAGAGAAAATTAATTAAATTAAAGAAAAATATAATTTGCACTACAGAATAACACATGACATTTTAGTGAGTTAGTCAGGTATTTGATAAAAATTAAAAAAAAAAAATATAGAGACAATTAGAGAAAATTAATTAAGATTAAAAAAATAATAAAAAAATTTAATTTTATATTTGGTGGACTTTGGGTTTGTTCAATAAATGAAAACATTTAGACAATAGCATGTATTTTAAGGTAAGCGCAGTGGTCAGAACCCAACTTTTTCAACAGAAGGTAGTGGATTTGATTATGTCCTTCAAACTAACTTTGTCTAATTTTAATTTTTAATTATAAATTCATATTCTTCTTAAATACTTAAATAAATAAATAAAACATTCAAATAGAGGATATAGTAAAGTTTTTCTCTGCTGGTTTCCCTCAAGATGGTGAAATTCTTCGTGAAAATGAAGCGTCCAACTAAGAAATACATTAAAAAAAAAAAAGTGTCATGCATATTAGTGTGTGTTTGAATTCATAAATTTTATTAAAAAATTTTAATTTATATTATTTTTTAATTTATTAATTTTTCACAACTTTCATCAATTTCGAAGCTGTAATTTTTGAAAAACAAAATAACAAAAATGGGACTCCAATTTCAAGTTCCATTGTTGTCCAAACGAGGCCTTGATTTTTATAAATTTGAAATAATAAAAAGGAGGTGGCTTTGTAAACCAAAAGAAAGCAGTTTATTTGATTTTTTTTTTCAAAATTTGATTTTTTATTTTTATTTTTTTAACTTTTCGATGCCTTTTAGCTACGCCACATTATTCACATTTTTTTTTTAAATTATAAAAATTCATTATTCAAAAATAAAAAACACACACAGGGGTTGAAAAAAAAAAAAAACCAACTTAATTGATCATACTGGCTTACCTATTCTATGCATGGATTTTTGCATTTTCAATTTTTTTTATGTTCTTTTAAAAAATAATAACATGACTGAAAACTGTTAAAAGTAAAAAATAAATAAATAAATAAATATATTTTAATGAAAATTTTATTTAAGACAACTTGTTTTGGGTTTATCAAATTAAGCCAATTTTAACCAACAACTTAAAAACCCCCAAACTTACCATTTTCTGTTTTATTTCTCCCCAAATTTAACAACAAAACAAGAGGGGTTGTTCTCTTATTTTTCCTCCCAAACCAAACTTGAGGTGCATTAGGTAAACATAAAAAAAAAAAAAAAATGAATTTTTTTTTTCTGCAACTTCTAACTTAGGAAGCGTTTGAACGTTTAAAAAAAAGTAAAAATACTTAAAAGTTAGCTCTGCTATAGTATTTTGCTGTTTGGTGAAATAACTTTTACCACTTTTCTGCTCTACTACAGTAATTTGATATGACAACGGGTCAATTTTTCTTACTTTTCTACTCTACTATAGTAAAAAAATTTATCAAACGCACAAAAATTATCACTTTTTTACTCCGCTACGGTAACAATTTTACCAAACATCTAAAAATTACCAAAAATTACAAAAAATTTCATTTTGATTCACCAAACACACAAAAAATTATCACTAATAATTTTTAACAAAAAATTACCAAAACTTACCAAAAATTTTACCCTCCAAATACCCTCTTAATGTTACCACGCATTGTTTTTTGGTAAAAGATATGCCGATAAAAGTTATGCGTTTGGTAAGAATTTATAAAAGTTAGTACATTTAAAAAAAAAATTGATGAAAATCAAAAAAAGTTGATAATTGTTGCTTGTTTGGAAGTAAAACTTTTATAAACTTTTGATTATTTTTTTAACCAAAGTTGTTAGGTGTAATTTATAATGTATTTGATAAAAAATTAAAAATTTTTAGAAATTTTT
>JAVXUM010000021.1:3802653-3819710 GCA_035590655.1 Pouteria glomerata | reverse complement strand
CGTCTTACTCCACCTACCTCCTGCCCCCTCACTTTTTATTACTCCATCTACCTCATGACCCCTCACTTTTTATTTCTCTCTATACGTCCTTTCTCCCTCTCCTCCTCACTCCATTTTCCTCGCTATGTGCCCTCTCTCTTTCCCCAACCCTCCGTCTCTCTTTCTCTCTCTCTCTCTCTCTCTCTCTGACTCCACCTACTCCTATCATCTCACTTTCTCCTCTATCCCTGCACCCCCTCTCCTCTCTCCCCAAACCCTTTCTAACCCTTAGGAGAACGATACGTACACAATGATTACATCGATCATTGTGTTTTATTAAATAGATAGAAATTTAGTTACATGATGTAGTACGTGAATATATATAGATATATACATATTTGGGTGGGAGTGGGTTAATAGAAATTAGTTGAAAAAGCAACGACTAAAAAATTTTTGTAACTTTTTGAATATTTTGGGTGTTAGGATCAATTTGCGTTCACTTGAACTAATCAATGTGACTTGAATCAACGAGTGGGCAAGCCTTACAGTTGTTCAAAGGCCTTACAGTTGTTCAAAGGAAACTTAAACTAGTGATTATTGAGCAGCAAATCCAAAATTTTATCAATCAGTGGTGGACCCACGCTATTTTAAGCGTGACCATCGTCTATACTAAAAAAAAAAATTATATTGTGGCTGCGTTTTGTGCTAAAAAAAATAAAACTCAATAAAATTTTATAAATTTCCACAAAATTTTATAAATCTCTATAAACTTTTACAACTCCAAAAACTATATCACAATTATCATGACTTTTACTTGTACCTATGCTCTGAAGGTGGTAATTCATGTTTGTGTGTAAATGGTCAAATGTTTTAAAATTTAATGAGCATATTTAATAATTAATTTATTTTATAATCAGGTGAAATTATATTAAATCGACTAAATTTTGAGTTAACGTTTTTATATTATATCATATTCGAATTTTTACTTAGTAACTCGTTATATAAGTTATATCTTGTTCGAGTTATGTCAAATATTATCATATCTATCTATATTACACTCAATTTTTAATTTTTTTTTTATTTGATTTGATTTTAATTAAGTTTAAATTAACATTATTTTTTTTCTAATATTACTTAAATTGATAATCAAATAAAGGAGTAAAACTTTCAAAATGACATATTTGCTTATAAAATAAAGAATAAGAAAAAAATTACAAACATAGTATAGTGCTAAATAAATTAACAACCCTCCAAGTTCTTAAATGATTTAATGGTAGAATAATATATATTTTTTCCTTCTACTTTTTCTTAACTTACAAACAAAAAGAAATAAAATTATTATCATATCTTTCCTAAATTTACAAACAAATAAAAGGAAAATATTATCATTTTTCTTACCTCCTAACTCATATTTTCTCTTCATTTCTTTTTTTCTCATAAACTCACAAACATAGCCTAATGAAAAGAATGAAAAAGTTGTTAAAGAATGTAATATAATACATAGTCAAATAAATAAATAAGTAAATAAAGAGAAATTATATGAAAGAATAAAGTGGAGAAAAGAAAGAGAGATTATATTAAAAATTGAGCGAATTGGTGGGCTTTTATTGGGAGATGGGAATTGAGAAATCGTATGGATGTATTCTTTGTGCATGTATCTTGGGTTTCTTTCCTGTCCACTTAAAGTAATGGGCTTGTAAAACATGGGCCATTAATGTTAAATGAGTCATTCTAGGTGTTTGGTTTATAAAAAGTAACAATAATAACAATAATAATAATAATAATAATAATCATCATGATCGTTATGTTAAAATATATGTTATAAAATTTGACTAGAAAAATTAATAAAAATTAAAATTTTTTAGTTTTTTTGGGATCCAAATACCCCTTAACGAGAAAACAAATAAATAAAATTCTTATTTGATCTAATTTCATCTATTCTAATTTTAAAGTATAAATTTAATTTGAATCTGGATTCATGCTAAATCGGCAACGTGCTGATTGAATTTTATTTATTTATTTTTTAAATTAAAGTTTATGCTTTAAAATCAATAGTATTTTACTTTTTTACTTGTGAAAATAAAATATATACAAAATAATAATGTTATTTGGAAGAGATATTTTTCATATTTAAGATTCCATATAAAAAAAACAGGTATAGTTTACTAGTGCATTCTTTTTAATATTTCATTGAATCAATACGAGGTTATCAATAAATTTTAAATTCCTTAAATTGAATGGTGTATTAGTTCAAACATAAATTTTGTAGTGTGGGGAATAATAGTTCAAAGAGTACTTACCAACCCATAAATGATTCAACTACATATAAATAAATTATAAAATATAATTTTTAAAATGAAAAATACATTGTGACATAAATACAAAATAATTAATATGTTATTTTATTTTAAATCTATATTATTTAATTTTATATAAATACTAAATAAACTTGAGCACGTAATAAACAGAGTCAGGCAATCTTAAAACTCAGCTTACTTATTGAATAAATAAAGTCGGTTCCTTAACAAATTCTGAGTTTGCTCATGAATAACTCGATTTATTTGTAGCGTTGCTTGTGTTATCAAACTTTTCTTAAATAATTATTTTAATTATTATAAGAGATATACAACAAATAAAAATTATCGTAGGAAACTCTATTTTAAGATTATAATTTCTCAAAAGTTTATGACAATGAAAGAAATTCAAAATAAAGAGATGTGAGTGAATGAGTGCAAGTTTAGAAAAATAATTATTTTTTGTGTTTACTTTTGTGAAGAAAATAGAAAACTTAACAAAGAAAATAATACATAAATATATTTATTTTTTACTCTTTATAACTTTTTAATTTGATGAAAATTAAAATAAAAGTGAAAGTAAGGAAAAAAAATGAGAGGGAATATATATTTTTTATTTATTTTCTCTTGCAATTGTTTTCTATTTATTTCAAAATTTCAATGAAGAAATTATTTGCAAGTAATGCGAAGGTTCGATCACAACTGTCCATCTTATTGGGCCGCCATAGTCCCATGGTCGACACTGCAGAGGCCTTAACCGTCCTACGGCTGCGATTTGCCATCAACATCAACAAGTTGTGGCTTCGCGGCACACACTAACCAGTTGCTTCTTTACCGTTTCGAAGTTAGGGCTCTTAGGCTCCAAAACAATCTTTGCTCTCATTTCTCTTCCATTGTTGTGTAGAGCAAAGCTGTCAACTGGTGCTAGTAGCAGCACGCAGAAGAGAGAGAGAGAGAGCGAGTGAAAGCTGATACACGAAGTTACAAAGACATTTAGAGATAGAGAGAGTAGAGAGAATGGCGAGCGACGCAGACATGGGTAGCTGGACCGATCTTCTCCATTCGTCCTCAAAGCTTCTCGAACAAGCAGCTCCTTCAGCTCAGTTCCCTCCTCTTCAGGTTCGCACGCTTCATTTTTCTTACTTTCCGTTTGGTTTCCGAGAAAACCCAACCAAACAAAAGAAAATGAATTTCGAATTGTGAATTTTGTTTTCAAAATTGAAATGCTTGAGTCGCTTGCTTTAACTGTGCCCTGGGTTTTTTTTTTCTTTCTTTCTTTTTTTAATATCAATTTGCGTGCGTTAAAGATTTTATTTGGAGGGAAACTGAGAATTCGTGAATTTATCTTAATTCGTTTTTCTTTTCGCTTTTTTTTTTTTTTTTTAAATTCAGAGGAACTTGGATCAATTGGAGGCTTTGTCGAAAAAGCTAAAGGCGAAAACCCTAAGAACTGAAGCTCCTACTCAATCTATTGCTGCCACGAGGTGCTTATCTCTGTTATAACACATTTTATGCATTATGCTATTTACAAATTTGTGGACATTCGGACCTGTTTGCAGAGAGGTATGGTAATACACACACAAGCGGATAGAGGATTTTCCCAATATGAATTTGTAACATAAATACGATTTCTCAGTCTGGATGCTGAGAAAATACAGAAGGAAGTTGAAAGTAAAGTTTTACATATTGGGTTACATGGATTACTTTGTTTTATTTAATCTCTGTCACTAATATATTGTCCTCTTGTTCTTTCGCTGACCACATTTTGCCGCTTTCCCGAATTATTGCAATCCAGTGATTCAAGAATTTCTGATGATTGTCAATATATTGGTGTTCTTTTTTTTTTTTTTTTTTTTAAATTACATGCAGACTATTAGCCCGTGAAGGAATAAATGCAGAGCAGCTTGCGCGGGATCTTAAATCTTTTGAATTAAAGGTAATTCTTTTACATCTTCAATTTGTTGCATAATTTTCTGTTCTCAACAGCTTCAATTTTGTTATTTGCATCAAAATGGTTCAAAAGTTTTGTAAGCTAGAATTTTTTCACGACTTCTTTTCTTGGTTGCCTTTTGTCATTTCTTCAAAAAGTTTAATTTGGCATTTTTATTTATGTATTCATCCTCACATATTTTAATGCTGTTCAAGACAACTTTTGAGGATGTTTTCCCTGCTGAAGCAACTAGTGTGGAAGAGTATCTGCAGCAGGTAACTTTCATTCATTTTGTTGTTTATTGACAAGATAATTTTATAAAATCGATATTCTAGTTGTTGTTGATCTCAAAATGCCTTATTTGCTTATTGCTATCCTTGTTTGTGGCACCTCATGGCATTGGTTTCTCTAATATGGAGGTTTAAGAGATGATTAAATTCTTTCTTGTTTACCCTTCTTACTGACCACATCAGGTTACAGCTGGGTTTGTGTCCTATTTCAATTTACATAGTGTATGACATATTGACATTTTTATGTAAGAGTTTTGGATTTTACTTGGGGTTAATCTAGAAGCATCTTTTGTTTTGCTTTGTTCCCTTGAAACTACGTTGATTGTTATGAGAATGTAATTGCAATATGGCTTAGATGAGATGAAAGGCTGGTTTTGATGTCTTCTGGTTAGATTTTTTAATTGGCTTAAATAAATTGGCTAACAACCCTCATTTTGGTGTTTAAACTTTAAACACTTCAATAGTAGCCTGTAGCCCCTTGAAGCCTTTTTGAATTAATTATTTATAATTATAAAAAAATAGTTTTCTAGGAACATTTTAATTGTATTTTGATAATAATGCTACAACCATTAAAATTTCACTTTTAGAAGTAATTATTTTGGATGTGCTGCTATATTATTAGCATTTTGACACTTGCGATTATTTGAAATTGTAAGAGAGATTATAAACTAAAATGGGGGTGTCTTCATCTTCATAGGTTGTCACCCAAATTGATATGGGTGTTGACTCAAGCAAGGAAACCAGTTGCTTCTTATGGTTTCCTTTTTATATATATGTGGGGGATTGAAAGTGAAGAAGGCCAAGAGACTATGAAGTGGGTTCTATGTTTGTCTCTTTAATCTTGTTCCGTGGTTTCTCTCTCTCTCTCTCTCTCTCTCTCTCTCTCTCTCTCTCTCTCTCTCTCTCTCTCTCTCTCTCTCTCTATAGTATCTAGGCTGTTTGAGGTTGAGCAACAATAAGTTATAATCAAATGAAAATGGTGTGTCATCCCTTTTAAATTGGTTTTCTTTTCTTTTTTCTTTTTAACTAGGCCTCTTCCAAAAATGCTTGAAGTGGTGCATTACATTTCAAACGTACATACTTGCTACTATTTAATTTCTTGAATTGGTCTTGGAGCATTTTTTGCTAGTTGATTTGCAGATGTAACGACTCACATTCTCATAGCACAATATTGTCTACTTTGGCATTGGTTAGGTGCAAAGCGGGGACTTCATAAGGGGTTACTTATTCTAGTACTACATTCGATCAAACATGCTGGATCTTAGAGTTCCAATGGAATCCACTACCCTCATCCCCTTAAAACGCATTGTATTTGTGAGATGTTGAATGTTACATATATAACATTTCGTTCACCAACGTGTTGTGAGACTAGAGTGCCTCATCTTGCCTTGGTGATAGCTTGCCGGCCTCTTCCCCCCCGCCCCCCCCTCACATCACCATTGGTTTGTTGCATCTCCTCCTTTTGGGCATGAACCGTTGCGCGGCCCTACATTTTTGGCTATGTATTTGTACTTATACCGTTGGTAATGACTCGCATCCCCATAGTATAATATTGTCCATTTTGGACTTGGTTAAATGCAGAGCGAGGACGTTCCACGGGATCACCCATCTTGGTACTAATCGCACCTAATCACGCTTAACCTTGGTTTTGGTGGAATTTAGTGCCTTCACGGTTTAAAATGCGTTGTACGTGTGAGATATTGAATATCACATATATAGTATTTTCTCTTCCGAAGAGATGTGGGATAGGAGTGCTTCACTGCACCTCGGTGATAGCTCGTCTAACCTTTCGTTAGCTCACCAACATCACCGCTGGTCCGCCACATCACAACTATTGGCTTCATTGCAAATATAGGATATATTTAACAAAACCAATTCTTGTAAACGAGTTCCCATATGGACTTAATCTAGGAAGTCCTTAATTTGGCGGATTGATCCACGTAATTGCTGGCTTGGCTTACTGCAAATATGAGAGACTTGGTAAAACCAATTATTGACGAGGATAATATTATAGCAGGGATCAAGTATATTAGTATCACTGTTGAGTGGAGTTGTAGATTAAAAAGTTGCTTACGAATGGGCTAGGTAAATAGCTTTATCCCAAGTAAGCCATTACCCTATATGTTTGTAGTCCAGCCAAAGGTTTTCATGGAATCCAGTTGCAGGTATCTTCTTTTGTTGCAAAACATTCCTAGATCCCTCTATGCTTGGGATTCCATTGGAGAAACAATCCATACTAATTAATTTTTGCTGACCTTATAGGGGCAGGTTCTAGCTCATTAAATCCCAATTGAAGTCTATGGCACAAAATTTCATCTTGATTACTGATAGCAAGGGCAAAAATTTTATGAGGTGAAGTGATATTGGCAATTAGCTTATTGGAAGCAAAGTTTGATGGATTATCATGGTCTACCAAGTTTGACAGCTCTTGAAGAGCATTGGTGCTGTATTTTTGTGTTATATATGTTTTCTATAGGTTTGCAGTTTTGATAGTTGATACCACATGTGTTGTACATCTCAATATGTAGTCCATCTCAACACGGTTATGCACTTTCCACACACGGTCACACTTTTTTGGGTCTAAGCTAAAAAATAGTTAATGTTTGATATGCTGAACTACAATATTTGCACCTCAGGTACATGAAATGGCAATGGTTTCAGCTATTCAGGAAGCTCAGAAGGATAACCTTAGAAGTTTTAACGATTACATGATGACAGTTTTGGAGGTTTGTGTGGCAGGATTTGGCTTCATAACTTATGTTGACTGCTGTAGTTGTGTTGATTTAATTACTCAGATTCACAAGGGGTAGCATGTAAACTTCAATTTTTTGATTGTGTTCAATTGGCTTGGTATAGAAAGTTTGTTGGATATAGAGATTCTTTGTTTATGTAAATCAACTCAAGTTCATATTAAATAATTTGATTTTTTGCTTAATAAGTTATAAACTTATTATCTCCCCTGCTTCTCCTTATCACTGGTATAGGAACTGGTAAGTCAATGGTTTGAGTTTTTTTTTTTTTAAATATATTTTCGATTCACTCCCATAATGCCTTGCAAAAGTTTCTCTCTGTTATTCATTGCAGACAGAATGCTAGGAACACTTACATTTTGAATGCAATGATGGACATTTTTCCTTCATTTTTTTAGAATTTTTTTTAGGTGAAATTTAGGATCTGTGGAAAATTAATATCTAACGGTAGTTTAAAAATAATTTTGAATCCTTTTGCACCTATTAAATTTTTTTTCCATTATACATCCCTCTCCTAAAGCATTTGATACTGAATGCATTCAGGGTGCTTGCTTAATAAATACATTCTTTCAGGGGCAGGATTGAAGGGAGATCATATTGGACCAGCTTTAGGCCTTTGGAGAGGGGTAAATACCATGCAAGAGTGTTCCCCACCACATGTGCTTTGGGAAGCAATCACCTATACCATTCTTAAAATGTAAATGGCTACTGCCAAATTAGGAAAAAAATGTTAAAGAAATAAGTTATGTGCACTATGGTATTGACTAATTATACCATTCTTAAAATGTAAATGCCTACTGCCATATTAGGAAAAGCCATTAAAGAAATAAGTTATGTGCACTATGTTATTGACTAATTATATGTAAACCACCATCACAATCAAATGTAAAGCGAAACTGTGAAACATGGTTGTGTCAACTTACCATAAGGATGGCATGGAAATGCTCCCTGGAGTTGTTTTACGCTTGTTTACTCTATAGTCAATGCATATTCATAAACATGTATTAGACCCCATTGTGCCTCCATTAACAGACTAAGTTAACAAATTACAAACTGATAAGAATATCATTTTTTTATAAAATGGTGTGCTAGGTGGGCTGGCATGACCCTTTTTGGCCTAAAACCTGGGCACAAATCTGCATATTAGTATGGGTAGCGAGCCAGACATGCCTTAAATTTGGCCTGGCCAATTGACAGCCCAAATCTGCCCACCCACAATCAAACACACAGACCAAGAAACAAATTGTAAAATCCTAGATATGCCATTGGTACTATGCAGTGCTACGATAGCTGTGTCACACAAATGGCATTAGATTCGAGTTTTGATAACTGCTGTATTAAATTTGTAAAACCTGGGTATTTTTGTATTACAAGTTGTATCACTGATGGCTACGTGGGGACTCATTGTGGCAGGAGGATTGGCAAAAGGAAAAGCGGGACTTCCTTCAAAGCCTGAGCCGAATTTCCTCATTACCTAAGACCAATTTGGGCGGTCCAAGTATTGGGGGTGTTCGTCCTGGTCAAATTGTGTCTTTGACTTCAAGTCCTCTGGTTTCATCTGCTCAATCTAGCATGGAGATTGCTGCTCTAACTACTAAGCCTCTCCTAGAGAAGAAAGCTGCAGCCTATGCTGAAGTTGTTAAGAATCTCAGTAGTGCAAGAGAGCGTGGTTTGCCATTTAAAGTAAGGCCACAATTTTTTTTTTTGTCACATTGAAGTTCTTCCAGCGTCATCTTAAAACATTTTTCTCTCCCCCCCCTCCTTTCCTTCTTTCCTTTCTTTGGATGAACCTCGTTTTTTTGTTGCTTAGTTTAAATTTTGGTATTAGAGACCTCGGATAACAACAAATTAACGTTGTAAATTTGGTGGGTCTTAGAAGTCCTGTTGGAAGTTTTTCAATTATCTACTTTAGATGCATTTCCTTTTCCTTTTTCCTCTTGAAGTTCTGTACAGAAGTTTTGTGGTTACTTCAACTAATTTAGTCTATTATTTTCCTGGAATTGTAATAAAATTCCCCTTTTCTCCTTCTCCTTAGCCTGCTACAGCTTTTAAGGGTGCTTATGAGAGTTTGGGCCTCGATGCTTCTAGTGGGAAATCAGTTAGCATGCAGAAGATATGGCACCTCATTCAGGTATACTTTCAAATAATCTGGTTGATTGCTGTTCTTATAATTTGCTAGTTGCTACTATTGCATTAGTCATGGTTCTCTTTGTAAAGCTTGTAATGCAACTCTATATGACGGATTGAGTTATCCATCAACAGACACTTATGGGAGAGGGCTCAGCTATTCCGCGGGATGTTTCAAAGAAAATGTCTTTAGTAATTGGTGCAAGGCGCCACCTTGAGTGGGGACATGAGAAGTATATCATAGATACAATACAAAGTCATCCTGCACAGGTAATGAATTCATCAGAATACCATTCTACCTTTGAAACTTGTAATCACTGTGTAAGGTTCTCCCTTTTCAAATTATTTGTTTGGTTGTAGCTAAATGAATTTCCTTGCTATTTATGCCTTTTGAAATAGTTTTTTGACGCTTGTACTTGCTATCTCATTGTAGGCTGCTCTTGGTGGGGTGGTTGGCAATTTGCAAAGAATACGTGCTTTTCTTCGGGTGTGTCAGCTGTTTTTTATGTTTAACTTTTACGAATTTGCACGTGTGACTTTTTTTTTTTGATAGGTCAACCTTGCATGTGTGATTTGGGAGGCATTTACCTTATCTTTCTTCAATATTTTCTTTTATCGTCTGTTTAATTCTTTTGTGCAGATTCGTTTAAGGGATTATGGTGTTCTAGATTTTGATGTGGGGGATGCTTGTCGGCAGCCTCCTGTTGATACCACATGGCAGCAGGTCTTTACTTCGTGACCTTTTTTAATCTTTTGCTTGTATTTTATGACCGATTCCCTTGGAATTTATTTTGAACTTCTACGATATAGGCTGAATTCGTGAATGATCAATCTAACATTCGTATTTAAATTTTATTATGAGTTATTAGCGATTAGTGAGCTACCTTCCGCTATATTTAATATGATTAATGCGACTATACAATGCGGCAAACTATATATTCGGTTCTCATTTTGTGCCAATTTCGTTTTTGAATTGCCTTATTACATGCATGGGAGCATTTGATTTTCCTGTGAACTTTTATTGTATATGTTGAGTTCCTTATTATTTTTGTGGATGCTTTATCATGAAGAGAATAGGCAAAACTTTCACTAGCTTTACCAAATTATATAGTTGGTTTGATCCATATCTCCTCTGAAGTTTTGATGTGTTTCTTATGTAATGAGTTTTGGAGTTATTACATCCTCTCATCTGCCTACAAAGGGTGTAAAAAAGAGGTGTATCATGTTCCAATTATTTATTGCTTGCGAAAGACATGTGTGAAAGGCATTGCATAAGTAACTAAGTTGTCTTCCCCATCTACCCTTTCTCCATTCACGTTTTATTTAAAAATCACAAGGTTAGCAGCTATGTTACATGGAGTTTTTCTCCAATGGAGGTGGCTCAAAATCTTATTTTGCAAACAGGAGCTTTCTCAAAGTTATTTACTACACCCAGGTGGTCGGCAAAATCGTGGTACAAACACGTGTTGATTAAATGAAGTCGTGTTTACAAGTTATGTTTTTAAGCGATTAGAAACTAAGTCAATTATCTCTGCCAAGATGTTTTGTATGAATAAATTGTGTATACCTTAGAATAAAGTGAAGGCTGAAGTCAGTGGTCTGCAACAAAAACTTTAAAAAGTAAGATTGTGATTAAAAATCACTACTTACGGACATCCTATGCTTAAACAGTGTTTGTTTGTAGAATATGTTTTTGCACAGCCCTCCTTTAGGAAAAAAACTATGTTACATATACTTCTAAAATGCGTGAAATACTTTGTATCTGGCACTGGATACTTGGATAATGATCATAATGGTATTGGATGTGACTACTATTTGAATTTGGACATTCACTGAACAAACATTTTTTGCGATTAAAAAGGACGGTATGTTATGCATATGCGGAACATTTTCCCTAGGGATTTCACATGGCAATGGGAGCATGCCCGCTATTTTCTAATCCTCCTCTTTATTATAGTTTGCTTTCTTTTTTATTAGTAGTGACAGATGTTTGGCGTTGTTCTCTTGTTGCTACTGAATCTTTCTTTTGTTCATGTTAGTTCTTTGGAAAGGCGTACAGGAAATTATTAAAATGCTTTCTGAGTTGTGTTCTTGCCAACTTTTGTCATATCACGAACAATAGTGGTTCTATTTGAAGCTACATTGAATTTGGAAAAAATATGACAATGATGTCTATATATCAAAACCTTCTGTTTTGACAAGTCTGTTAATACATTATTCATATTGAAAATAATTGTATATTAGGGAGACGGTGTTGTCCTGACTAACTCCTGTTTTTGATTTTAAAAATAGATTTACTTTTGCTTGAGAACTGGTTATTATGATGAAGCAAAGAATGTTGCCTTATCATCACGCGTATCGCACCATTTTGCTCCTCAGGTATTGATTGTTCGTTACCTATAAGCAGGAGTTCTCAATTTGGTTGTAATAATTTTCTTTCTGTTTTGACAGCTTTCAGAATGGATAGCAACTGGGGGAATGGTATCATCTGAGACTGCTGCTGCTGCGTCAGAGGAGTGTGAAAAGTTGTTAAGGATGAGTGATCGAGTTGGTCGGGCAGCATACGACAAGAAAAAGTTGCTATTGTTCGCAATAATATCTGGTTCTCGCAGGCACATTGACCGCCTGCTTAGAGAATCACCTACCCTTTTCAACACTATAGAGGACTTCTTGTGGTTCAAATTGTCTGCCATACGAGACTGTCCTGGCGGATCCAGTTCTGTTGTCCTGAATGAAGGATATTCACCCTACAGTTTGGATGATCTGCAGGTTTACCTAAATAAATTTGAACCATCATATTATACAAAGAATGGAAAAGATCCTTTGGTATATCCGTATGTTTTGCTTTTAAGCATTCAGTTGCTACCAGCAGTCCTTTTCTTGTCCAAGGATACAGGAGATGAAGGATATAACATAGATGCTGTGCATATATCTATTGTGTTGGCTGACCATGGGGTCCTATCAGTTAGTGTTGGGCCAGCACAAAAACTGGGTGTGATGGATGCTTTTGCAGAGGCATCCAGCATAATTAGGCAGTATGGATCAGTCTATCTACGCCATGCTAATCTTTCAATGGCACTGGAATATTATGTGCTAGCCGCTGCTGCAGTGGGAGGTGGGCAATTGTCATGGAGTGGTAGAGGTAATACAGATCAGCAAAGGCAGAGAAGCTTGATGCTAAAGCAACTCCTTACAGAGGTGCTGTTGCGGGATGGCGGAATTTATCTTTTACTTGGTCCAAGAGGTGCTGGAGAAGAAGGTGAACTTGGAAGGTTTTTGACTGATGGAAAAACTAGACAACAGTTTCTGCTTGAAGCTGCTTGCCAGTGCCAGGAAGCTGGGCTTTATGATAAGGTGATTATTTCCTATATCTAATTCCATGACTTAACTATTGGATGGCGTTGTTATATAATCTTCATTATTCCAAAATTCAAAACCTTGTTGGATTCTCTATACTACATTTATAGTCTCTGAATGTGCTCTTTCCATATAAACCATATTCAGCTGGTGGAATAGATAAACTGTTTTGTTCTGTGTAGTTTTGAATTACTCTTCTCAGTTTAGTGGTGGCGCTTACTATGGATTCGTTGTAGTATTGAACCAAATGATCTGAGATATTGCCCAGTATCCATTAATAAAGGGCAACCCAAGGCTCCAGAATTGTGTGGGTCTTGTGATCGCTAAATGTATGTAACCTTACCCTTGCTTGCAGAGAGGCTGTTTCTAGATTTTGAACCCTGGCTCCCAGCTTGCAAATGGAAAAACCTTACCATTGCTCAAAGGCCACCCTTAATAACTGATGTACATATGTGCTAATAGATTGTTTTCAAGTAAATATTTGGTTCTTTTATTTTGAATTTTCTTATATGATTGGTTCTACAAAAGAATAATTACATCCGTAGGGAGCTTGCCTCTTGCTCTTCCAGAATTTCTGGTGGTTGGTGTTAGATCTTTATGACTTTATTGCAGCTTTTTGCGTTACTCTGTACTTGTTATATATGGGACTTCCTCTGCTTTCGTAGTCTTGTTTGCTTATGTCATACTTCATCCATGTAACATATTAAGAGAAGGAAAAGCACAATCTAATCTCTTCCGTCTTTTCCTTTTTCTCTCTAATCATAAAATAATTTGAGGGAGGTAGTAATAGAGAAAGCACATCCCTTTAAACACAATGATAGAAAAATAAAAGGAAAAAATTTTGACATTACACAATGAACCTGGAGAGAGGTGAGTTACACACCTGCAACTCAAGAAAAAACCTGAAATAGATTTTCATTTACTGAACAGTAAGCTTGTTTCTGCGTTACCTGTGTAAGCTAAAGTTTGTAGACATACATGTTATGTTAAAGGGATTTCATAGTGTGGCTAGTTTTATGCATTGTGATTTCATTCAATCTTCAACATAGTGTTTGTTATGTCTGCTGTTTGTTTTGGGGGTTAATTGCCTTTATACTTTATGTACTAAAGGTGAAAATCTCTAAAACCTTCCTTTATATCTTTTGTACTTAAGATTGAAGTGAAGTCGTGAATGGTGTTAAATTTCTAAGTGAAAAGTCAAAAATACTGATTGAAAATAAAATAGAATCAGGGGTTGTAAGTGCAAGGAATATGAACCATAGAGGGTGTAAATGCATTTGAAAGTTATTAAGAACCAAAAATGTTATATTTGATGGGTTTTTTAGTTTGGAGTATATAAGGGTTTTAAAGGTTGATTTTTGAAGTTTAAGGTATTAGTTATTTTCACCTTTAGTACAGGAGAGTGATGGTAGCTAACCTCTCTCTCTCTCTCTCTCTCTCTCTCTCTCTCTTTTTTCCTTTTCTGTTTGGTGCATTTCGAGGGTTTGCACTGTTACACTCATCCGCACTCGATTTATTGGTGTATAATCTTAGCAGCATGTTCTTTTTGGCATTTGCTTCCTTTTAGTCTTTCTTAATTGTGGTGTTCGGCATTTTAATATTTGGCTGATGTATTGGTTTTCTTGTCCCTTTGTGTTAAATAAAAAACAGTCTATAGAAATTCAGAAGAGAGTTGGGGCATTTGCAATGGCATTGGACACAATAAATAAGTGCCTCTCTGAAGCAATTTGTGCCCTATCACGTGGTAGATTGGATGGTGAGAGCCGGATTGCTGGTCTAATTCAATCTGGGAATGAGATTTTGGAGACGTACAAGTACTATCCTGAAGTCAGGTGCATTCAAGCTGTGATTCCTTTTGTGCTTATAATTTCCCTTTATTATCATAACCTGATTTCTGGTGAATGCCTTTAGTAGAAATGGTTTGTCTGTGTAACACCACCCACTTCTCAAAATAAAAAGTAAAAAAAAATAAAAAAATCCCAAACAAAACGAGAAAAGCAAAGCTTACAAATATGGGTTCAGTAGGAAACTTCTGATTGCCACTAAATCTCTTTGCAATTCTGTATATCTGATTGATTTTTTGTTAGAAGTCTCAATTTTCAATTAAGCACAAAATTTCAATTCGTCATGCATTTCTATTTCTCAGATTTACATGGATAATAATTACCAAAGCTTTCTAAATATTTCAACAAGTTGCAACACGAGTTAATTTTGTGTAGTTGGTTGTCAGGGGTGGAGACCCGGAATTACGTTGTTTATTTTTGCACTTCATAGATGTCCAGTCAATAGGATCTTTCTGTAAGCCGGTAACTCATTTTGTACACCCCGCCCGGGGGGGGGGGGGTCATCCCCTTGATGCCACTTACAATCTCTTTTTTACTGGAAAAAAAAAATTGGCTCTTCATTTACTTTGCCTTTGCCATATCATGTTTTATGAGATCGGTTTTCTTGCTTTGCTAACTGAAAACCACTTGGCCTTAATGCAGTCTTCAAGAGAGAGAACATGTTTTGGAACAAGAAACTGTGTTAAGGCAGCTTGAGGCTGTATTATCCATCCATAAATTGGCAAGAGCGGGTCATCATTTAGATGCTTTAAGGGAGGTTGCCAAACTTCCATTTCTTCCTTTAGATCCAAGAGCCCCAGATACTGCAATTGATGTGTTCCAGAATTTATCTTCCCATGTCCAAGCTTGTGTGCCAGACCTTCTGAAGGTTGCTCTTCATTGTTTGGATAATCTCACCGATTCAGATGGATCACTGCGTGCCTTGAGGGCCAAGGTGTGTTTGGCAAATATTAGACGATGATCATTCTCTCTGTTCCGATGTCTAATTTTGTTGCCCTCTCCCTTTGCTGTGCTTCTAGCTTTTCTGGGCTGGATTACTTCTAATAGTTTGTTTTTGTCCTTCCACAATGAAAACTACACCTGCGAAAACTGATTATATTTCCTTGAAGTCATAATTTGAAATACTTACTTTTCAAGTATGGGTCTTCTGATTGCTAGTTTACATTTGTTATCCATGTAAGGTACCATCTTCACTTTGATGACTTTTCTTATCTGTTTATTAATTTGGTGCTGAACCGGTTGTTGGGCAGTGAAACAGATCTTCCGAAGTTTAATTTGCTGTAGGCCCCTTTCTGTAATAGATACTTTTTTTATTAATAATATTGTTTCAGCTAGCATAGTTGACCGGCTTGTTTTCTTTTTGAATTAAGCTCTAGTATCAACATTTTTTTTAATGAGCTAATATTATATTGAGAAATATAATTTTAAAACTAGATTAAATAATTCTTGTTTGAAAGTACTATTATAGGTAATTCTGTCACACGTGATACTTATTCTTCGGAGAGCTTATTTAGATATTAAATCATAAACGTTACTTTGATGCCACTTGACATAGTGGCAGGCCTTTTGGTAGGATACGGCTCCGAGTATAACAAGGATGCGATTTTGAATCTACAAGAACACACTTACTTGAATCCATTAGAAACACAAGACCACGAAATTCTAAGGACATCTCAATTGAAATTAATAATTAAGTCTGAAAAATTGAGATTATAATGGTCCTATTTATAGTAGCAAACTATTCCTTAACTAGTCCAAGTCCAAATCAATTTCCTTTCTAATAGAGTTTCCTAATCAAACTCGCAAAATAATTCCAATCCTAATCCCAAAGGGCAATATTGCCTTTTGACCCAAAAATAAAGACAAGTAATTAAAAACTGAAACATCTAAAATAATCAATATAACAAATCAGCTTAGCTGATTTGACATATATACATTGCATCAACGGCTGAAATTTTATTTTATTTTACTAACGGTTGAGATTCATTTGCGTGCATTTGGCACGGGCAAATGCTAATTCTAAATAAAATAGGAGTGGAATATTATTTTTCTAAGTACTTAAATATTCCTAATCTAAGTTGGAATAAAAAATATATCAACTCATCCTACATCAGTTGAAAAACCAATGGATTGATGTTAAAATGAAATTTATGAGAGTGAAAATGGGAAAGTGAAAGTATTACCTGGGAATGGTACAATCATCCATCGGGGCAGTTCTTAGTGCATGTAGTTCTCTTGGGAGTAGTAGTTAAAAATGCTGGGAGCATAAGAGTTTCTAACCTTTGGTATATCGACTAGTTGCAGTTATTAAAGCTGAGAGCTGAAATTCCTTCACGGAATATGCGCTACTTTGTCACATTATGCATATCCATACATTCAACTGATATTCTTATGTATCTTGTTCAACAACTTGAAATTGTTCGGTACTCACATTTTTGTTGAATCTTTGAATTGTCTGACAAATATGGGAAACTGTTTCCTCTGGG
>JAVXUM010000021.1:3784098-3801816 GCA_035590655.1 Pouteria glomerata | reverse complement strand
CTTTGTATTATCTTCTCTTGGGGTGGGGCGTGGGGATTGCCATATATTTATTGTCGAAATTTCCATGATAATCTGTTTAGGAAGTTTCAGAAGGGATCAGGCTCACTTTGAAATTTAATTTCCAAAGCCCAGCCAACTTACCAGTGGAGCATGGTTGTAATCGAGAGATATATGTAGCCATATTATATTAATTCTTCTTAGTAATTATGTTATTAAAAATGACTACTTTAAATCGGTCTTATAGAGGAGGAGGACTTAATGAATGCGCTGTTGCAAATAAGACTCGGTTTAGGTGGGTGCTTGGATCAAAACATTCATTTTCCTGGGAAAAAAGCTGAGGGATTTTCCCTCGACAGTCACGTAAAACACACATTTCTTTAAAGTTAAAGAATTCACAGTAGCCATTCTAAAAGACACATTGAAACTGAAGACTTGGAGAGTTAAAAAAATATTTTCTTCAAGTGAAGTAGCCAATGACAATAGCGTATTCATTGGAAAGTCGTTTTTACAAATACGTTTTAAATATGCTTTTCATTGTCAAGTATTTCCTGCAATTGAGATGAAGGCAATTAAAAATTTGTTCGAATGCTTTAACAATTGGATTTGTATATGTTTTGTGAGTTTTATGCAATGAAAGTAAACCAAATTTATAGATTAAGATTAATTTTAAGCTTTTCACCGAAGAAACAAGCACCTTCGTTTCTGACGAAGTGATACCTACGGTAGAATTTTTGGCTTTTTTGTTTGGCAAGACCAAAAAAATTGAGAGAGATTAACGAAAATTGATATCCAACACACGCAGTAATTGAATGAGTTTTTTATTGTTTTGCTGATGTTTTACATAAAATATCTAGGGTTACTGTCAAAAAAAAAAAAAAAAAAATTGGAAAGTTATTGATAATGAAAACACAGTATGAAATTGCAGTTCTTGATCCTACTAAAAATGCAATATCAAAACGCGGCTCCGGTAAAAACGTGTTTTCATTTCGCGTTTCTCTCTTTTTAAACCCCAAAAACCATGTCTCTCTTTCTCATGTCTCGGTATCTCTCTCTCACGGTCTTTTCGCCTCTCTCACAGTTTTTCTCAGTCTCTCTGCCATCTGCTTAATCCTTTGTCACTGTCGGTTACTCGCTCACCATGCGCTAGGTTATTTTCCAACAGAAGGACACGGCAGAGTAGAAAATGTTGCTGACGGTGCAGAAGAGGCATATGGTGGACAGCGCGGTGACGGAGCCGCACCGGTTGTGAATCAGGTGGAAAAGCCCATAGCGTGAATTAGGAGGAAGACGGGAGTCTGCCAATTGTCCATGCCGTAAATTGCGTAGATCTGTGTCCAATCTCTACCAATTTTACTTATTTTGCACTTAATATCTGATCTAAAAAGCTTGAAATTCAAGCTTTCTCTGAATATTGGGTTAAAAAACCACCATTTTCAAAACCACAAAACTATCAAAAAGCCATTTAATAATATTAAGTTTTAAGATCTAAAACTCTTCAGTACTTACACAGACGAAGAAGTTTCGATTAGCAGATCCGCAAAATGTAGAGAATATTTTGGCAATGCCAAGACGGAAAAAAGAAGAACCAAGTAGAACCACGTTTTGATAAGGCGGTTTTTTGTTCTCTACTAGATCTGCGTTTTAATATTACATTTTTAGTAAACGAAGATCTGCGGTAAATCGTGATTTCATACTGCTTTTTATCATTAGTATATCTCGAAATTCTTTTTTATTGACAGTAACCCTCTATATTTTACATATAACATAAGTAAAATAAAAAAAAACTTATAATTAAATATGTCGTTTATAATTACGATTTTAAAGTCGCCCACTACTTGATCTACACTATATTTTAGATAGATTTTTTTTTTTTTGAAGGTAATATTTCAGATAGAAAAAAAAATATTCTTTTAATTTCACAATAATTTACTTATACAAAAAAACTATTTTACTAATTTTCTGAATCTGCGGCTGCCAACGACGATTTCAGTGACCTACTCTAATTGATGGTATTTTTACAGAATTTATATTTTAATTAAAAAAATGTGTTTACGTGGTTGTTCCGTAAAGGCGTTTGATTTATTGATATTAATTAAAATTTATTAATTTTTTTATACTTTTTTAATCATATCTTATCATATATTATTTTTACGTAAAATCTTTATACTTTTCTACTTTTTAACTAATAAAAAAAAAAAAAACCAAAGCCATTTTCTCGAAGAAAATAATTTCCTTTGCAAATTATATTTCTCCTCGTTGGTTGTGGGTTGCATCTTGGAGTTGGAGGAGACTCGAATGTAGCTGCTTCGACCCGATAATAAATCTATTCAGCGTGGGTGGTTCCATGTTGAAGGATGCTCAGTTGCGCTGGAACTTCCATAACACTACCGCCGCCGCCAATTCTCCTCCCTAATTTCGATCAATCGGGTACACCTTAGAATTCTGTGATAGGGTTTTATTAATGTCTTTTACACTATTACCCTTCAAAATTTTTGGTTCCTTCTCTTTTGTTTTCTACGCAGTTCTCATATTGGTCTCTGTTTTTACATTCAACGTTTACCTGGTGACCCATATTGTTGTTGCCCGTTATATGCTTGAATACAGTCCCTAACGTAGAGAAAAATCAACTTGTGTATATGTTATTGGGTGAAACTATTATCATTCTACCTTACCAAAAAAAAAACTATTATCATTCTAAACTGTCATTTTCTCTGGGATCCATTTTTTTCAAGTTGTCTTTGCATATTGGAAATCTGTTTTTTCACAGTTTCCTAATGACCCCTTTTGATTTTGCTCATTTACATGCTTGAAAAAATCCCACAGATATCTCAAAATTTAATGAACATGTTAATAGTTTGTTTATTTCGAAGTAGGATCAAATGATTCAAATCATGTCAATCGGATTAAGGTATTGTATTGTGTTCATATTTTATCTTGGATTCATAGTAGTTAAGGAATTCTAATCTTGCATTTATTGTTGAAAAATAACTTATGTGATCAAATATTAGTGGAATGGAGGTTGAAGATTGGGCAAGTTCTTCAGGAGGAACAAGTGATTCTGAGGTCTGTGTGCAGGACACTAATGATGAAGAACGTTACTTCACATCTGGTGATATACCCAAGTTGCAGTTTAGGTAGTGCTTTTGGCTAAAGACTGTCAAGAAAGTCCGTAGAGGGTTGTTTTTTTTTTTTTTTTTTAACAAATGATTGATTGTTTTTTACTTAGGAAAAATATTTCAAGGGCCTCCTGGGATGATCAGATGGGAATGGCTGAGATTGTTGAGAGGAAGGGCAGCTTGTGGACAACGACAGGAATAGTTCGTGGCTGCAAGATCTATTGCACAATTGAAGAGACTCTGTAAGTGATCTGATGACTTTCTGTGATTCTTTCTTCTTTTATCCTTATTGCCACAATTTCCCGAACCAGTTGAATATTTTAGTTTGTATATATATTTTGATGACTTGGGTGTTCGGCCCAGTTTACATGCAATATTTTAGTTTATATTCTGATGCAAGTGTTGGTGTTTGATGGAGTGAACCTTGATGTAACAATGTCTGAGTCAATGTGTATGACTCATCTAATGCCATTGTTTCCACATTAAAAGATCTTATTATAGTCTATTAATATTATATATATTTTTTGAAGGTGGGACTAATCCTCCAAAGCTTTGGAGTCACCCCATTAGAAGTAGGAGCTTGGTAATACCAAGGGGGTTCAAACTGATGACCTCTACTTCAATTAGTAGAGATCTTACCGCTGAACTGTCCCTCTATGAGCATATTTACTTATTTTTGACACTGGACGCAACCCCACCTCTGATGAAATCCATCTCCTAGAGCTCATAAACTACCTCACAAGACTGCACAGGCACATGTTAGTTTGTCACTAATGAAGAATAAATCTATTTTGAAAACATTTTCAACAGTAATGTTTATTTTCAGGTACCTTCCAAAAATCCAAATCAAACAGGGAGTCATCACAGAATTAGACTGGGATTCAATCTAAAAGTAGTCTACCTCTTCCTTTCTATCATTCATAAATGGATACGAATGGGGACATCATTTTGGAGCTCTTATATTTCAAGATATCAAGCTTTTTATTCTTCATGATTTTTGCCGGAGATAGAAGGGAAACAAAACGAAGAAAAAATATCCTGTAAACCGTCTCTGCCAAAGCCCATAGGAGTGGCCCCAGAAGAGTCAAGCCAACAAACAAGCTACTGGTTGAAAAGGACTACAGGCTGAAGAAGAGGGCTCTGACGAATAACTAGGCAACTTTAACTTGCTAGATTAGCCAACTATCAAGTCAATGTCCAATCCATTCTTAAAATTCTAGAAATTATGAAAGTACCCAATTACCCTTTGTATCTAGCTTACCCACTTAATTGTTGCAACTCAGATGACTCAAACTTTTTTGTTACATCTATTTTGAAACGTGAATATATTTTATTGGGGTTGAACAGTAACAAAAACTTCCATCTAGCATTTTGTTATTGGTAGAGTTTCCATTTCATTTATTAGATCTCATAGATAAGCCACATGTTACTCTCAAGAATATGAAGTCCTTTTCTGTTTAGTATGTTAATAATATATACTATTTTGTGGAAAAAAAGGACTAAAGAAGAAAACTAAGAATGTTCTTTCATCTGGAAAAAGTGATGCAGCTGAGAAACAATATCCTCAAAAAATTTATCAATGCCAAGGCAGAAAAAGAAATTTTGGTACCAAGCAAAGTCTTTGCTCATTGTTCCTTGTTCTTTATTTTTAGGGGTATTTGAGTTTGATTTGTGATCTATGACCTGTTTTATAATGTTTACTGAAGGTGACTGCTGTAATGACATTTTGAATTAGTAATAGGGGTATTGGGGTAAGTTTAGGCATGACTTTAAATGGGATAAAGGGTGATGAATCAGTGTTTTGTTAATTTTCTGTGGTTTATTTTTGGAGGTAGAGAAGTCTTGATGCCTTCTTTTCATGGTCTGATCTTGTGATATATCCATTATCTATGGCATTTCAAGATCTGTTCAGGCTACATGTTGAAAAGAAAAGACAGAGCTATTACTGAAATGAGTCTAGGTATGGTTTAGGTTTGACAACTCGTGTTCGTTCTTTCCATTTCTTTTTATTCAGTGCAGCAAATAAAGATGTGTTGCTACACGGGAAAAAGATTGAACTTCCTCTCCCCTTCCCCACACCCCCCCCCCCCCCGGGGGCGGGCGGGGCGCACGGGGGGACCAGTTGTTTATATGTACAAACTGTTTTGAGTACAAAGTTGACAATATTAGAGAATTAAACTTGAGTGTGGTTCTAATTTGTGACGGACATAATTTTGATTCTTGCAAGATTTTATTTTTTTTGTTAAATTATAGTATGCACTCGAGTTTTTTTTTCAAGTCTCGCTTCAAGGCCCATTTTTTTAATTGTAACAATCAAGGACTAGGATTTTAACTTATCACAATATTAACCTTCTATGACATGTGGCTATTTAACGGAGGATTTTCTAACAGAGGGTTAACATTGAAACAAATTAAAATCCTAGGGCCTTAATCGTTACAATTAAAAGGTTGGGTGGGATTTATTTGGCTAAAAGCTCAAGGTTGCAAATTGAAATGAAAACAATGTTTAAGGTGTTTGAACTAAAAAAATTGACTTCAAATTATGGTTTTGGCGTCTCATTTATGGATTATTGTAACTGTTTTATCAGGGGAAGCTATATACAGTGTTAATATTAATTTGCTATTGACAGTTCAAAATGAAATATCTAACCATTAATATTAATTTGCTATTGACAGTTCAAAATGAAATATCTAACTTTTCTGGTACACACATTAGTGAAAGGTGCAACTTCATAGAGTATAAGAACTCAAATGGTGTTCCTTATTGAGGAATTGAGAACTGAATTAAGATTCAACGCTAGAGATTGCTGTAGTTAGCAATTTCAGTTGATATCTCATTATGTGTGTTGAAAATACATTTTTTTTTTCACTTTGTTTTGTTTCAGGTTTTTGGCTGAAAGAGGGGAACTGAGCCTCTCAGATGCTGCTGATTCGTCAAAAATTCCCTTAAAAGATATATATAAAAAGGTTGCAGAAGGGAAATGTGGATGTTGTTGGGAGTCCTTTGAAGTCTATAGGCACTTGAGGTCTCTTGGTTACATTGTTGGGAGACATGGTGTCCCTTGGACCTTGAAGAGTACCAAGGATAAGTCTGCTTCTGTTGAAGGCAAGCCAGAGATCAAGGTGATAATAGATGAGAAACTAGAAGACCCAAGTCTCATCAACGAACTGTTCAATAATATGATGATTAATGAAGTCAGACCTATATTTGATGTTTACCCTCCTAACAGCAAATTTAGAAAGTCATCTCCTGGCAATCCACATTTTGTTCTCTGCATGACCAGGTGATAAATATTGTCTGAGCTCCTATACGACCACGTGATTGTGCTCCAAAATATTGCTGCATAATTGTTCAACCGCATTCAGCATACAGTTGCCTTTCTCTACACGCTTAAAATTGAAATTATATGTAATGGGTTCGTTTGGTGAAGGTGTTCTTCGCTCTTCCTTCCCCATTAATTATGGATGGTTTGTTCCTATATATATCTAACACTACTCAAATTTACATGAGAAATGCATCTCTGTTGCAAAAAGGGAATTATTTACATAATTGTACCCTGTTTTGAATTTAACTAGAAGATGAAAGTCTAAAATTTGGAAGATAGCTGAAAGAAGCATATGGACTTGATCAGATCTTGTCAAAGCCTTCTAGTTTTTAATTGTTCTGGGTTGTGTTGCATTTGCATTGCGTCTTATGAAGATTAGCTTTTGAATAGAGCCTTACATACTCGTTTCATAAATATAGTTTAATTTTCTTTTGGGTGGCAAGAAGTGGGAGGAAATCGAGTCAAATGTGGACTCGTTAATTTAGTCCTTTTTCTCAGAGTTGACATCCAGTAGGCTATTGGAATTTATCTAAGCAACTACAAGTTATTTAGCAGTTGTTGCAAAGATTGTTTTCGCTGGTACGTTTTAGGCTGTGGCAATCATTTTAGCTGTCGTAAATCTCAGTTTTTGCACTTTGGATGCTCCTGGGGACAAATCTAGAAGAGAAAAGGGGTGGATGGATCCCCCAAACTGTTGACAATATGCAATTTTACCACTGACATTTGTAAAATGATTAATAAAATATTCATGTTTGTCACCCCTGAAGTTTTGACAAAATTTCTATGATATCCACTCTATATATATATGCTTTGCCTCCTGTACACTCGAATCCTGGATCTGTCCTTCGAATGTTCCATTTGCATTTTCCTTTGTAGACGTCCATGTGAATTTTGTGTGTAATCGGTGTCAAACTAATGGTGGTTTTGCTTCTTGTGCAGTAGCCATCCGCCATCGAAACCGGAGATTGAAGGCCTCGAGAGACGATGCAATGGCATCCCTTTGAAGTTCTGTCATGTTGAGCATGGACGTGTTAGTTTCTTCTCCTTTAACAGAGTTGAGCTGCCTGTCCTTCCCTGACATTCTTGTTGTGATGGAGCTATATGCAACTTTTGGTTGGAAAGAGATTGATATTGGCAAAGCATTCTTGGAATTCCCAGCTTTTATTTATGACATATATATATATATATGTTAAAAAATATTTTGCTTTCTTTCTTTCTTTAATTTTTTTTTTTCATTGTTTGAAATGTATAATTTCTGTTGAAATGATTAGTAAATAGGGGTCTTCCTGGGAAGTTCTGCAAAGATCTTTGTAAGTACCTCTTACTGAAATGGCTTTTATGCTGGGAGTTCAAGAACTAACGGAGATGAAAGGAAAAGTGGGGATTGGCAGATAATATATTTGGTTTTTGGCACATCTTCATTGGATCAATTATTATGTATACATTAATAATAAAATGTTATTAATATATATATATTTACCAAATACAGTTTTGATATGCATGGATTTGAGTAGCATAAATTACTAAATTTATAAAATCTAATATCACGCCTTTTATTAGTTTTTGTGTGTTGCAATATGTTTAAATTATGATATGAAAATATTGAAATAATGCAATTCTTAATGGTAGTTTAATTAATAAGATTTTAAATTTGCTCTATGTGGTTACTAATTTTAGTATTCTTAGGGTCATTGGAAGGTTTTTTTGATCGTTAACTTTAGAATCTTAGTGATTAATTGAGATGCATATAAATTAACCTGAATAATTTAAATATTTTTAAAAAAGAAGAAAATTAAAATAGCTTTTTTCCATAAATGCTAAATAGTTAATAAAAATAAGTGTCAATTATATATTTTTGTTGTGAGTTGTGTCGATTATTCTCTTATTATTAAATTATTTTTTATTTTTTAAAATTATTATATATTGCATCTATATCATATCAATTAAGGGAAGCGAGGGCTAACATCGTCCCGATGTTATCGTGCTGCCATCGCCTCCTGAGCCGCACAATCACCCAGGTGTCGTGCGATGCTGCCACGCGGCCTTCCTTTTTTTTTTTTTTTGGTTTGGTTCACTTTTTTTTTTTTATTTATTTAAAGTTTTGTTTCAGACTAAAAGAGTTTGAGAAAAAAATGTTAACTTTTTTTTTGTAATTAGCTACTAATTAGTTATTAAAATGTTAACTTTTTTTGGTAGTTATAAAAGGAAAAAAGTTAGCATTTTAGTAATTATTTTTTTTTACTTTTTGTGAATTTTATATTTTTCCTTTTAATATTTAAAATAAGTATAAAATGTAAAATGGTAAAATTTAGTTATTTTAAAAAAGTAAAAAAAGAAAGGAGCATTATCATCATACATTTTATTCATTTTAGTCCAATTGGGGCAAGTCTGTTTTAGAGGTAATAGAGGATAAATTTTACTTGAATAATTCTTATTTTTTATTATATTAACTTGGAAGATTAGGCAACAATTATAGTGGGAGTAACAATTATTCTCTTATAAGGATAAATTATTACCAGTGGGGGTGGACAGTGTGGAGTAATGAAAAAATTATACTAATTTTTAAATGCCTCTATAAAACATTCCTTTACACCATTGATTAACATAACATTTATTTTTTTAAAATTTTTAGCATTTTAAATATAATATAATTATTATCAGATAATATTGACTTTCTCGATACAAATTTAAGTATTATGAACTTATTATCTCCTTAATTATTATCAGGGTAACAATTACTCTTATAATTTTTTACTTTTAAAATTTTTACCTTATACCAAACATTCATTTAATGTAGAAATCAATTGCATTAGAAGAAAAAGTTAATACTTAAAATTTAAAATTTTCAATTCATTAGAAATGGAAATGTTAGTCTTTTCTTTGGGAATTTCACTTTATTTAGCAAAAGATTCAAGTAGTGTTTGAAAGTTCAAATTTTAATAATTTTAAGTATTTTTTGATCAAAAGTAATTAATTGCAATTTTTGTTTGGTTAAGTAACTAGTAATTTTTGGCAAATATTTTATAATTTTTAAGTGTTCGACAAATTTTTTATAATTTTTGATAATTTTTAGCAATGTTTAAAATTTTTAGTAATTTTTGAATTGAAAAATTATTATAATTGAATACAAAAATAACAAAATTTAATAACTTATCAAACATTCAAAGAGCAAAAATTGATAATTTTTTACTAACAGTTGTGCCTCCACACGGTGCTTCAGAAAATGAAATGAGAAAAGTTATTGTCTAAGCACTGCTCTGACAACTCATGCTGTGCTCGTTAAAATACTTAATTGAAGGTTGCTCCATTGCATAATTAAGTCAAGCTCGGAATATATTTTAAAGTTTATTTTTATTTATTTATTTTATTTTGGTTTCAGAGCCTCAATAAATTTGCGTGCATATTCATTTTAGATTACATAAAAAAAATAAAAAAGTTATTTGAGCTTGATTTAATTGAATATTATTGCTTGGGATTTTGTGAACAATAATCAAATCAATCTTCAAACTTGCCTAGCATTAAACAACGTGGTTAACCGCTTCACTTGCTAGTGACGTAAATGAGGGGGCCACGTGCTTCCTCGTCATGAGCGATCAGGTCAAGATTTGAGCTATTCCACTCTGACCATAGACTTCCCTCTCCCTCTTCCCCCGACACCCCAAAAAAATTAAAATAAAAAATAACTCTCTCTCTCTCTCTCTCTCTTACCCAAAAAAAATAATCAAATAATCAAGTTAGATTTGAATTTTCTTAACGCAACCTCGACTTAATCTGATTTAATCCATAATCAAATTAGACTCGATTTAATTCATCTTCTATTATCATTTACTGCTCAACTTTTTTTTTATTTCTTACCCTTGAGCATGATGTTTAATTATTTAAACTACTTTTCATATGATTTAATATTTTTTTTTTTAAATTATCACATCGTGAAAGCGATTTAAAATTACTCTATTTTATTCCCTTATTATTACTAATTTAATTTTGATTATATTTTACTTTACACCCCCACACTTTACTCAAAGGAGCACTTACTTAGGTTGATTCATTTTCAATTGAAATAATTAATCCCTTATATTTACATAAGTTGGATATTTTAAACTTGTTTTTCTAAGCTTTTTCTATATATATATATATATATTTTTTTTGGGCTCTTGATTGAGAACTCTGGTTCAAAAGATTAAAAAATATATATATATTTTTTTGTATATTTTGTGTTTTATATTATTTTATTTATACATTTTTTTTAATAAACAGTCAAGTTTTTATATCAAAATTTATAATAAATTATTTATTTTAGTACTAAACGACTTATTTTTAGTATTTTAAATTATTTTTTGTCTAAAATATTATTAATTTTCTTAAAAATAAATTGATTTATTTATATGACTCAAAAATTAAACCAAGGTCCAGTTTTATTTTATTATTATTATTATTATTATTATTTTTTAAGGCCTTGGCCGCCTAGTTTGATGGGGTAACAAAATTATTCCAAGTCCGCCTCGTGCCTAGCGTACCTATTGTCTAACGCAGACAAGTTTCCGTTTGGTTTTTTTGTCAAATTCAATGATAATGAGACCGTTTGAAAGAAAAAAAATATATATGCACATAAAAAATTATTGAAAATTGAGTTATTATAGTAATTAATTATTTGGTAAAATTATAATTTTTTTTCACTTTTATATTTTATTACAGTAAATCATTATTACAACAGGTTTCACTTGTTCTTATTTTTCTACTTTGCTACAGTAAAAACACATAAAAGTTACCACTTTTTAACTCTATTTCAGTAACAGTTTTACTAAATACCTAAAAGTTACACTTGTTTTGTTAAAAATTTCACTTTTATTTATCAAATACATTAAAAATTATAACTCACAAAAAATACAAAAAACTAACAAAAATTACTTAAAATTTCAATTGCCAAATGTCCTTAAAAAAAAAAAAATGTCACATGTTAATTGCATATGATGCGTGCTTAATTTTTTTTGTTAAATTTATTTATGGAAGGACTAAATTGAATATCGAGTGTAAGTATAAGGAATTAAAAATTATAGTAAAAAAATAAAAGATAAGACTTGAAATAAAAGTAAAAGATGCAAAGAGTAATTTACGTATTAATTATTTTGTTTATATATAAAGTTGTAAAGTATAATCTAATCCAATGTAGTGGTCCTATCTGTAGATAAAATATTAATTTGTGAAATTATGAACGCAAATGAATCTTATCGGCCAAGTAAGGAAAGCATATTAAATAAATATGAAATCATATAAAGAACAGTAAAAAAGAAAAATAATAATAAAAAATAAACGAAAATAATTATTTTTAGATAAAGTTGTAGTCTTGTAAGAAAATTTTGATTCTAAAGAAATTTTTGATTATCGACCAAAGAATTGGCTATATAATCTTGGAAGACCACCGTTGTATTTAATAAAAAAAAAATAATAAAAAAGTTGAAAATGACAATATAAATATATATATATTTTTTTTCATTTTATTGGTCGTCTCTTTCCCGGCCGCCTTCTTTGTTCCAATGCAACATGATTCAAAAATTCAACAAAGCAGTATGTGTGTATTTATAAGTATAAATATATATATATATATATGTTTAGTGTGATAAAAAATAAAATAAAATAAAATAAATTATAAATTTATAATTAAAAAATAAATTATTTTTAATATTTATCCACCAATCAAACTCACACAATACTGTATGTGACCACGAGTTGTAGGTCAAAAGCACTTTTGTATGATGCGAAGAGGATCCATCGTTTGAAAAATAATTCAGCCTTAATTTAACTACAACGGACACATGCATGCACTGATTTTGGCCAAACACGTCTCTGAAAATTTAAACTGATACTTGGTACGTTGGAAGTTATATAAATTTATAAAAATTAATATTTCGTATTTTATATAATAAGTGAAAAATTTAAATTTTATAATCTTATAATTTATGTTAATTAGAATTCATAAAATTTTGTATTTTTTTTTTTATTTTTGTAAAACCAAATGGTGTTACAATCTCCCACAATCATTATTCTAGAACCATGTAATTAAATACGTTTGGTGCATTATAGTTCTCTGAAAGTTTTTAAAAAACTTTTAAAAATTTTAAAATTTTTATTTTACTGTACAAATTATGAAACTATAACATTTCAAACGCACCCAAAATTTACTAAAAAATAAATCAAAAAAGATATTTTATTTTTTCATTTTTTATTTTTCTGTTACAATAACAGGTAATTTATAGTTAACATTTTGGGACTTTTGATTGGATTTCGCTTTGGGTCTGATATTTTAATTGTAATAGTTGAAGGGTTTAGAATTTTAATTTCTTGTAATTTTAACCCACCAAGAAAAAAAAAATTCTCTTATTAAATGGTCACACAACTATTTAAAATATTTATGTTAAAACAGTCAGTATCCAATCCAACAGGAACAATGAGGGAAGAAATGAACCTATCTAGTTATATGAGCAAGGAAAGAATCCAACTCCAAGAGAGAAACACCACCTTCCTTTGCTGCCTCGTGAACTTCACCACCCAATTCCTCAGCCTTCTTCCTCGTCTCCTCCCCGTCTTCCGACCCCATCAACCTCCTCACAACCTCTTCAATCCTCGACGAACTCACCATCTTCTCCCTATCTTCCCACTTGAAAACAGGCACACCAATTCTCAAAACGTCCGTAACGAAGAACGCATTATTGGGCTGGTCAGAGTGCATTGGCCAAGCAATTATGGGCACTCCATTGGAGACACTCTCGGTGACTGAATTCCACCCACAGTGACTCAAGAACCCGCCTGTGGATTTGTGCCCCAAAATCTCCAGCTGAGGTGCCCAATCTCTCACCACAATCCCAACCTCTTTTAGCCTCTCTTCGTACCCTTCTGGCAACTGAGCTCTCCTGAATCCTTCTCCTTCGAAGATGTCTCCTTTGTCAGCTTCTCTCAATACCCAGATGAACTTCTGCTTGCTTTGTTCCAACCCAATTGCCAGCTCTTTGATCTGTTCGTCTGACAGTGAAGTCGTGGTTCCGAAAGAGACGTACAACACAGACTTCGGTGCCTGTTGGTCAAGCCACTCCAAACATTCGTGTTTGTGGTTTGAATCCCTTGTACTCTGTTGCAGTGCCAGGTTCAATGGCCCAATCGCCCATACCGGTTTTTTCCCATTAGGCTCATCGTTTCCCTGTAATTACAAATTAAGGATCGGCAATATTACACCCATACAGTAATACACGCTGAACATAATATTGAGAAAAAAATATGAACACAACATAAATTAACTTATAATCTCGAACTAACATGGTTAGACATATTCATGGCACGGTTATTTTCCTTTTATTTCAAATTTGATGGTCTCGTTCGGTCTTATATGACCTTTAAGTCAATTTTAGGATGATGAGCTAAACTTATTCCTTGAACATTTAAATAATTACATTTCTCATCTTTTAATATTTAAAAATTACATTTATCTCATTTATTTTAAAATATTATTAACATTAACTCATTTTAATTAAATCAATTGTTAAAATTAAAAGAAAAAAAAATAAAAGTAACCTAAATTTTAAATATTTTTCATATTTACCCTTCTATCTCTCACATATTCCTCAGGTTTCTCATGAAAATTTAAAAATAAATAAGAAAGGACAAAAAACAAATAATTTTTATGAATTTTTGAAATAAAATTTATAAACATGCAAGAGAGAGACAGAGTGATAAATAAAAAAATACTTAAATTTTTTATTACTTTAATATCTTATGTTAAGTTTTAATTATTTATTTAATGAAAGATGATCAATGTTAAAATATTTTAAAATAAGAAATTATGTGTAATTGTTAAATGTTGAAGAATAATAAATGTAATTATATAAATATTAGAAAAATGCCGGTGTAATTTATCCATAATTTCTTCTTGTTAGGTAGGTTTAAAAAAGTTTTGAAAAAAATCTTGAACTTAAAAAATAAAAAATAAAAAACCACGCGGTCAAAATGAATCAGTTTAACATTTTTTTTAAAATTTAGTGAAATAAAAAATAAAATCACATTTTAATAATAAAAAAAAGTCATATCAAACAAAGCGGCAGAAATAAGTCTTTTTAACTTAGCCTCCGTTTGAGAAGATATTAATTATTCAGTTATTAGTTATTTAATTTTTTTTATTTTTTTTTTAAATTATTAAATTTATTTTTTTATCTTTTAATTTTTTTTAAGCTATAAAAAATAAAATTGTTAAATTAATAAAAATTAAAAAATTAGTTACCAAAAAAAATTTTTTTTTTCTTTCAAACGCAAAAAAAGAAAAAAAAAATATATATATATATAATCTAGCTATAACATTTTCCAAACCAAGCCTTATTTTTAAGAATGTCAAAAGGCCAGGCTATAAGCTGAACACAGACAACATTAGTTTAATTACCAGTAAATCAAGGTAAGTCCCTTCCACTGCTCTGCAAGTGTTATAGATCAATCCAGAAGAAATCTTCACAAACTCAGATTGGAGGAAAATGAACTTTAGTATCTCCGGCGTGCAACATCCTTCCATCATCGACGGCAGACCTTCAGGCACCTCTATTGGGAGGTTCGAAGGTTTGTTCCTTTCGAATTCCAATCGAAAAGAGAAGTTATTGAAGGCAGAACCCGGGTTAAAAGCATAGGATTCTGCGTTCGGAAGAGCAGAAATGTCCTGAACAACATAAGACGTCAGGACGTCGTGGACGACGACGATTCTTCGAGCTCTGGGAGAGATGTCGCGCAACAGAGCGATCATGGGTTCTCGCAGATTCAAGGAGGCTTCGAAGGACGGTTGGAGATGGGAAGGGAATTTGGTGGAGGAATTTGGGTCAGGAGAGGGAGAAGGGAAAGGAGGGGTTGGGAGTTCGTGGAAATGGATTTGGGAATTTTCGAGAAGGTCTTTGTTACTGAAACGTAGCTTGACTTGGTGCATGTGCGTGGAGGAGCAAGCGTAGTGAACCGAGATGTTGTTTTTGGAGGAAGTGGAGATTAGGCAGGCGAGTTGGAGGAGCTGGTTGAGATGGCTTTGGGCTGGGAATGGAACCACTATTACCACCACTTGTTGATTGTCGTGATGAGGTTCGTGGTTCTGGTGGGGATGGGATTCCTCCATGGTTGTGTGCTCTTTGTATCTCCCCTTTTATGACAGAAGAAAAATGTGTTTATGTATACATATACATATATATACACATAAAGGAGGAAGAAAGATGGAAGTTTGGGTTATCTAGTGAGGAAGGCGCATATCCAATAGTTTATTTTGTGGAAATACAGCAAGATCGTATAAAATTATCTGCGGTCTAATTAAGGCTAAATTTATGCCTAAAATATTTTCCAGAAAAAATGTACTGTTGTTATAAATTAAAATAAGTTTTAAAATTATTGAAGATTAAAATGAAAAAGAGAGAATAAATTTAAAATAATTAAGTGTATATATATATATATTTAAAATTTAAAATTTTTTATTAAATTAAGACTTTAAACAATTACTTAAATTGCTTGAGTCTAAAACACTGCACCCTCCAAAATATAAACACTAATCTCTCCTATGATTTTGAGATAGGAAAGATGTATGTGTGTGTATATATATATATTAGTAATTGTTGGTGTTTAAAAATATAAAAATATAATTGAACGTTCAGATAGTTTAAATTTAAATTAATAAAGCCAATGTATTTAAAAAATTATAAAAAAATTTGTAAAAATAAAAATCACTAACAAAAAAATTCTGGTATTTATACAATATTTAATAAAAGTATAAAATTTTATTATTTGTTATAAATATTATCATATTTTTTAAAATATTTATTTAAAGTTTTTATATAAAAAGTATTACAAAAATATAAAAAAATGAGAGATTATATTTTTATATGAAGTAATTGAAAAAATAATTAAAATAGAAAAAACTAACTTGACTGATGAATTCAACTATTAAAAATATGCAAAAATTAAATCATAATTTGTATTATTATGGGTATATTTAGAGTTGTATAAAATTGTACAAAATTATAAAAGTTCGTGTCTCATATTTTGTATAGTAAATAAAAAATTTAAATTTTAGAATCCTGTAATTCGTATTTATAAAAAAAATATATATATATATTATTTTATAATTCTAAACGGTACATATATAAAAAAGAGGTTGAACCCTAATTTTGAAAGCTTCCACCACCCCTACCCTGAAGTATCGTAGAGGAGATAAATCTCGGGATATGCGTCAATGGTGCAGGATACGAAGATTTGTTTTTTACTACTCGTGCAATGCAAGGGTTCTGTCTTGAATAGGACACGAACCTCTGAGGTGGCTAGCAAAGTTTTACCTCACCCTCGCGTTTTTCACAAATTGACCTATACCCCGGGGGCTAAACGGTACCTATATATAAAAAAAAATGGGTCGAACCCCAACCTCAAGGGCCCCCACCACTCCTGCCCTGAAGTATCGTGGAAGAGGTAAATCGCGGGATGTGCATCAGTAGTGCAGGGTGCGAATGCTTACTTTTTACCGCTCGTACAATGCAAGGTTTTTATCTTGAAATGGGAATCGAACCCCTACGGCCACTAACAGAGTCTTACCTCACCCTCGCCCTTTCACCAATTGACCTATACCTCGGGGGCTAAACGGTACCTATATAAAAAAGGTAGAACCCCCCACCTTAGGGACCCACACCACCCTGCCTTGAGTTATGGTGCATGAGGTAAACCGCGAGATGTGCGTTAGTGGCACAAGGTGCGGAGGCTGCCTTTACCGCTCTGTTCAATACAAGGGCCCTACCTTGCTGGGATTTGAACCCTTGCGGTGGTTAGCCGAGATCACCTCACTCCCTCTCTTTTGCCAACTGACCTGTGCCCCGAGGGCTAAACGGTACCAATATAAAGGGTTGGAACCTCCACCCTGAGGGCCCTCGCCGCCCTACCCTGAGTTATGGTGGAGGAGATAAATCGCGGGATGTGCGTCAGTAGTGAAGGGAGCGGAGGCTGTCTTTTTACCGTCTATGCAATGCAAGGATTGCAGCCCTTTGAGTCGAACACTCGCGCGGCCAGCTGAACACTACCTCACCTTCACCTTTTCACCAGCTAATCTATGTCCTGGGGGCTAAACGGTATATGTGCGTTAGTAGTGAAGGGAGCGGAGGCTGTCTTTTTACCGTCTGTGCAATGCAAGAATTGTAGCCTCTTTAAGTCGAACCCTCACGCGGCCAGCTAAGCACTACCTTACCTTCGCCCTTTCACCAGCTGATCTATGTCCCAGGGGCTAAATGGTA
>JAVXUM010000021.1:3749257-3759837 GCA_035590655.1 Pouteria glomerata | reverse complement strand
GGTTTTCCATCTTTCCTCCCGTCTAATTTTCTTTTCTCTTCTCTTTTTAATTTTGTTGATATTTCCGACAAGCAATCATGTTGAGAAAGTTAGGACTTTGTTCTTCAGTTTCTGTATTTTTTTGGTTCAATCTCGGTTGAATTTTTTACTTAAATGTTTAGCCAGTTATGTCAACGAAACCATTTTGTTCTTCAATCCCAATTCAAAAAAAAAAAAAAAAAGAGAGAGAGATTTTTTGCGTTTAAGAAAGAAAAAAAAAAAAATTAACTTTTTGTAGCTAATTTTTTATTTATTTATTTGATTTTTTGTCTTTCATGATTTAAAATAAATTTAAAATGTGAGGGAATAAATTTGGTATTTAAAAAAGAAATTCAAAAGTTGGGTTGGCTAAAGCTGAGTGAGGTTCTAGCTTTCTTTCCCAAACGAAACCTTAACTTCAAACTTAAGAGTTTTAAATCATCCTAGTTTACCTTACACATTTCAATTGTCTCCTTTTTCTTTTCTTATCAAATTTATTATTAAAAAAATGTCACATCTCCGTTGTACATGGCATTTTTTTAAAGATTATCGGACGGAATAGGTGAAGTTGAAGTAGATTAAATATTTGTGAGCAACATAGGACGATTTAAAGTATAAGTCATGAGGCAATTTTTTTTATTGTTTATTTTTGTGTAAAAAACTGAAAATTTTGATTGAAATTTCAACATTATGGTCTAATTTGAAGAATTGTGTTTCAATTGCAGGAACTATATGTTGTGATAGAAGCAGTATTCGATCAGATGTATGTATAATGAAAGGGGATGTAAGAACAAGCTCTCTTTCCTCTTCAGTTTACCTTTACACCTCCGGAAACACAAATGGCTTCATTGAATACACTCAAGGCGGTGAAGTAGAAGAAGAACTCCAACATGAAAAGATCAAGCCATATACCCGAAAGTGGGAGAAAGTTATCATGAACACCATCGACGAATTACACCTCATCTCAATGAGAGAGAACTCAAGGACTAGACGGAGTTGTGATGTCCAACACGATGTCCCAGCAGTGTTCTTCTCCACCGGGGGATATACTGGTAATGTTTATCACGAATTCAACGATGGAATTTTGCCTCTGTACATCACATCTCAACATTTGAATAAGAAGGTTGTGTTTGTTATTCTCGAGTATCATGATTGGTGGATTACCAAGTATGGTGACATTCTTTCACTTCTCTCTGATCATCAGCCCATAGATTTTAGTGCGGATAATAGGACTCATTGCTTCCCAGAAGCCATTGTTGGCTTGAGAATTCATGATGAGCTTTCCGTTGATTCTTCACTGATGAAAGGTGGTGAGAGTATTAGAGATTTTCGAGACCTCCTGGATAGAGCTTATTGGCCTAGAATTAGAGGGTTAATTCAGGAAGAAGAAGAGGAGAAGAAGCTCACATTATCACCACCACCATCATCATCATCATCATCATCGAATAGCTCAGTAGAAACAAAACCAAAACTAGTCATCTTATCTCGAAATGGGTCCAGAGCGATTATGAATGAAGATTTGGTGGTGGAAATGGCTGAGGGAATCGGATTCGAAGTTGAGGTTTTGAGGCCTGATCGGACGACTGAGCTGGCCAAGATTTATTGCGCGCTCAACTCGAGCGATGTTATGGTGGGCGTCCACGGGGCTGCCATGACTCATTTTCTGTTCTTGAAGCCCGGTTGTGTGTTCATCCAAGTGATCCCACTGGGGACAGAATGGGCTGCTGAGAGTTACTATGGTGAGCCTGCGGTGAAGCTTGGTTTGAAGTACATTGGCTACAAAATTCTTCCAAAGGAGAGCTCATTGTATGATGAGTATAAAAGGAATGATCCTGTTCTGAAAGATCCAGACAGTGTGGTGAAGAAGGGGTGGGAATTCACTAAGAAGATTTATCTTGATCATCAGAATGTGAGGTTGAATCTTGGAAGATTTAGAAAGAGATTGGTTCGGGCTTATAATTACTCCTGTGCTAAGAAGAACCAACAATTTCATCTTCAATCACAGTAATTTTTTTTTATTTTTTATTTTTTACTGATTTTCCACTTGTTTTTTTTGTTTTGAGTTTCTTTATTGACCGTTGTAGATTCCTAACCAATATATATTCACACACAGAAGACAGTTTAGTTTGTATAGATGAGTGATATACATTTCTTTGTGGATTAACCAGCTTAAGAAATGTGTTTCTTTCTGGTAAATATTCGTTCCTTCATTTTAATTATTCATTTAAATTTGTTAGCTCCTTTTAGTGTGCTGCTTCTGTGAATTATTGGAATGGACTCACGTTCTACTATATTCTTACCACCATTGTTTTTGTTTGATGTCCTTTTTTTAATTCTTCGTGCTAGGCCCCCTTTGGAGAAGCAAAATAAACCCAAAAAAACATTAACTTTTGGTGTTTTAAATATTTGGTAAAACACTAAAAGTTACCAATGATGCTAATGGCAAGTTGTTAAGGCACCACCTTTTATTGAATTAATAAAAGTATAATAGTTGCCCCGGGGCATAGGTCAAGTGGCAAAGGTCTGTGGTCGCTGTGATGGCAGCCTAACCAGCGCGAGTTCGAGTTGAGCTCCCAACGTCGAATGAGCATTGCACGATCGGTAAAAGGCAGGCTACAGACCCTGACCACTTGACGCACATCCCGCGATTTACCTCTTCCACGATGCTTCAGGACAGGGGCGGTGGGGGCCCCTAAGGTCAGGGTATAACCTTTAGACCACCAAAAAATGGAGTGATTGGAAAGCAAAGGACAGCCGTTTGTAACCCTTGGTTTTATTCTATTCTAAATTCTGAATCTTTGTGTTGTCCCAAAGACTCAAATTTTGATCGTTTGTTTTGTGAAAAATCCAGTGTGATGATGTGTGTTTTGCTATTAATAATTTGTTGAATAATTTTTTTAGCTTCTAATTTTCACTGATAGTGACTTACAGTGTTTTTTTTAATTTTTTCTATAACTTTTTAATGAATACAAAAAATATACCTAAAAATTATTTAAAAAATTAATTTTTTTTATACCTAAACCAAACTTAAGTTGCAAGTCTGATTAACCTCATAAAAAAACTTCTATCTAATTATAACTAATAACACCCATGTCCCAACTAAAAACTAATAAAAAAAATAAAAGCAACGAAGGGAAAAAATATAATTTAATTTTTGTATGTAAAATATTTAAAAAAATTAATGGGATCCACTTTTAAACTTGCTCTTCTTTTTTCGTCTGAAGTTGGATTGAAAATGAAAAGCAAGAAAAAAAAAATTCTTTCTCTACCTTTCTTTCTCTTTATTTTTGCCTCAAACCAAACTCAATATCAAAAAATAATTAACCCAGTGAACTATTTTTTTTAGCATGAGGTTGTTTGATTTTATTTAGCACGGAGTCAACGCATTGTCTACGACTGATATATTCTGGATTTTGTTGATTGCATTGCATGTCGTCCTTGAAAACATGTATTTTTGATACCAATAAGCAATAGATTTGATGTTGTATGTAAAATTTTTATTTCTTTGAGGTGCGGTTCAAGTTTTTGAATGAATTTTGGACTAATATGTTTTAAAAGTAAATTGAATACATTGTTGTGTGAGTTGCTTAAGTTACAAAAATGAATTGCCTTTAAGAAAATCTAATTTAGTAGTTATTAGATTATGAAAATTATTCTTCACAAAATCTTTAATAGTTGTAGAAAATAAAAATCATTATGGTGGCAGAATTAATTTTATGTTACATAATAGATGTATATTGTTGTTTTTCTAATTTTGTGAATCGACTAGCAAAATGAAATAATGTAAACATCATGAACATACGTTATATGAAATTTCATTTCAGGTTTGATTTTTTCACTAAATCAGCAAAGAGTTCGTTCTTCTAAATTAAAATTCTCTTTTAAATATAGTTTGGAGATATAAATGAAACTAAAAAAAAAATTCAATGTAAAATGGATATAAAGATACTGGCACAAATTTATTTATTAAAATTGTTTTAAATTTTAAAATTAATTATTTTTTAATTTAATATATAAAAGAAATAGCATACATTGATGTAGATTTATTTATTAAAATTATTTTAAATTTTAATTTTTTGTTATTGTTTAATTTAAATGTATAAAAGAAATAACATACACTAATATAAATTTATTTACTAAAATTAATTTAAATTTTAAATTTTTATTTTTTAATTAAAAGATATAAAAGTTAGCATACGTTGCACGTACATATTGCAGCTAGTTATTATTACTAGTAAAGTCGGCCCGTGCAAAGCACGGGTTGATATTTCAGAAAAAAATAAATTTATTAAAATTATATTTGGAATAAAAAATAAAAAAAATAAATTAAGAAAATGCAAAAAATAAAAAAATATAAAATCTCATAAAATATGTATTTTTATTTAAATTGATTAAAAAATATAATGAAATAGAAAATATTCGTTAATATATTATTTTTTAATTTTAGTCAATTATTTTTTTGTATTTTTTATCACAATTAAAGTGGATGGGTGGTAGAAATTATAAAAATCTCATTTATTTTCTCGTAATAAATTATTGAGTCAAACATATCCCAAGTGGATACGAAAGAAAAAAAAAATTGACAAACATTGAATAAAATAATAAAATGATATAGCGACAATAATTACAAAGAAAATATTTTATTCTTATCTAATTGGGTTAAAAAATATAATAAAATAAAAGATATTTATTAATATATTAGTTTTTTTAATTTAGTTAATTTTAATTTACTAACTTTCATTCATTTTTTATTTTATTTTCCATTATAACTCAATGCAAGAGAATGAATTTTGAATTCATATATCTTTCTATTTCTTTTATATAGAGAGAGAGATGTAGGTGAGAGGGAGAAAAAAATTGAATAATTATGAAACAAAAAAAGATAAAAGGAAAGAGGAAAATATAATTAATAAAAAAATATTTGAGCTTCTCAAAAGAAAATCTAAAACTCTTAAAAAAATAAGTGTATTTGGAGTAAGAATTTGATATAAAAAAAAAAAAAGAAATATGAAGTGAAAATACAAGAAAAAGGCAGAAAAAATGAAAAAAATAAAATCCTAAATATATACCCTAATTATCTGAATAAATTTAAAAGATTAAAATAAAAGGTAATAATTAATATATTGAAATTTTTAATTTAATATTTTACATTTCATACATTTTCTTACATTTTGTATCATAACTTAAATAAATCTGTCTCTTGTGATAAATTCTTCATTTAGACAAAGTATAAATAAAAGAAGAAATTTTTAAGACTTATCCTACTCTCTCTCTCTCTCTCTCTCTCTCTCTCTCTCTCTCTCAAAGAGAGATACAAAAATGCAAATGAAAGAACAAAAAATTGAATAAATGTGAAATAACATAATAAAAAAAATAGTAATATTACACTTAAAGGATAAAAGTTTAGTGTCATGTATAAAATAAGGGCACAAATTAAAAAATAACCAAATATATGCGTTAAAATGATATTGCGACTCAGCTTATAAAATACAAAAAAACTGTAACTTTTTTTTTTATAATGTTTTTTAATTAAGAAAAAAGAAATAAATAAAATTATATATATGTATGTTCCATGGATATATCCATTCTTCGATTGGAGTTAAGATGGAGGTTTAAAAAAAAATTTGTTTAGAGTTCGAGACAAATTTTGAAGCAAACGAAGGATTTGGAGTTCGAATTAAGATATTGCTATATCTACTTCTGATCTGCTATATTGCCATCTATAATTAATAGCTAATGTGATAAGGCCTTGTACTTTGATGAGCTTGTGCATGTAAAAAGAAGGGAAATTTATCAAGTAATATGTTTTTATTAATTTTTATTATTATTAGTGGATTAGAAATAAAATAAATTTATTTTTTATAAATAATATAAATTTATATTATAATATGTCATTAAATATAATATTAGTAATGTGATAATATGTTATCTTTAAAGAGGAGATGTTAAAATTTAAAAATTCATTATTCGAGTGCATCCATTACGATTCAATGTGATAAGGTTTCATATTTTGATGGGAATGGATATGTAAAAGTGTGAAAAATTATTATGTGATATTTTCTTATTATTATTAGTGAATCAAAAATAAAATATATTTATTTTTTAAAAAATATGATTTTATATTATAATATGTCATTGAATATAATATGAATAATATAACAATATTTTAAAGAGAAAATGTTAAAATTTAAAAATTTGTTGCTCTCCATCAAAGAGCTTACCCTTAATCTAGATCTCATTCATGAATTAGAGTTAGGGTTAGGGTATGGCGCACAAGTCCCCTTGGGGGTTTGCTTCTGTTTTTTCGAGTGATTGGAAACAGGGACTGGGAGCTTTTCGAGTCTATGTCTTAGTTGCAGATATAACTCGCAGGCAGAGGAAGCTGCCATTGCCGCTTTCTGGAGCCACTACAAAGCTAGCATTCTGGCTCGGGGTACAAACACTTGGTGAGGGCTAAGAAACCTCCATGAGCGCCACCTCGCAGAAAATATCATATTGTGATGCATAGTTACGGCCCAATTGGATGCCACTAAAATTTTAAGGGGTTGATTTATAAAAAGTGTATAAAATAATAAGAGGAATTATTTATAGATGGTGGGCCCACAATGATGTAATGTTTATGAAGGGTGGATAAAAAAAAAAGTTAGTTTGGATGGAGTATTAAGAAGGGGTAATAAATAGTATTTGGTTTGAATGATTTTTTAAAAATAGTGTATAAGGATAAATGTATGATGTAAAAAATTATCAAATAACTTTTTACCCTTGTGCTATCCCAAACAGACCAATTTCATTCTTAGCAAATGGGATAAAACGGACTAATTTCATCTTTGGTAAGATGTATTATTTTTAGAGATCTCAAACCCTCTCAAAAAATAATACACGTTATCTTGTAAAAATTTTCTGGGGAAGCTTTTTACTTTTCAAATCAAGCAAAAAATGTCACATCAAAGAATAATACGGGGGCATTATTTATGGAGAGGGTATTTGCGACATCTAATCAAGGCCTTAGTGTAAAAATTTATACACCACGTGTAGCAACCAAACAATATTGAGAAGCTTAAATATTTTTTATTAATTATACTTTCCTTTTTCTTTTTATATTTTTATTTCATATTATTCAAATTTTTTCTCTCTCTCACCTGCACCTCTCCATATGAAAGAAATGGAAAGGGATACAAATTCAAAATTCATTCTGTTTTATTGGATTATGATGGAAAATAGAATAAAAATAAATGAAAGTTAACAAATTAAAATTAATTAAATTAAAAAATAATATATTAATGAATGTCTTTTATTTATTATAGTTTTTCATCCACTCAAATAAAGATCAAATATTTTTTTGTAATTATTATCGTTATATTATTTTATTATTTTATTCAATATTTGTCAATTATTTTTTCTCGCATCCACTTAGGATATGTTTGACTCAATAACTTGTCGCGAGAAAAAGAATAAGACATGAATTTACAATTCCTCTATTGCGTCCTCTTAAATTGTGATAAAAAATACAAAAAAGTAATTGATTAAATTAAAAAAATAATATACTGATAAATATTTTTATTTTATTATATTTTTTAGTTCATTTAAATAAGGATATATATTTTATAACATTTTATATTTTTTTATTTTTTTATTTCTTAATTTATTTTTTATATTTTTCACTATTTTTTATTTCAAATATAATTTTAATAAATTTACATTTTTTTCTCAAATATCGGCCCGCGCCAACAGTGTGGTCTCTATCCGGATGTCAGACAAAAGACACCCTCCACTAAGGAAGGTGAATGGTCTCGCTTTTCTCAACCAATCAAGTCCCATTGCCAAGTTCCTTCTGTGAGTCAATTGCTAAACAAAACAAAAGGGTAAAATTGTCTTAACAAAAATATGTTGAACGGCGAAACACTGTACACACATGGCTCTTTTTATATAGATAGATATATATATAATATACACACACATAAAATTCTTCACATGGTGGTGGGTCTCACTGTGGATGGACATATAATAACTAAATCCAACCATAAATACAATCATGCCAAACAATGCCCAAGAACCTTTTTTAATTTCTCTGGTACTCCACATTCATTGCTTGCTACAAAATCCAATTGATCATTTCCACTGCTCCAACCTTTTTCTAGTTCACAAACAAATAAATTAAGCAACTTTTTTTTTTTTTTTTTTTTTAAGAGCTGGTATTAGGGGTGCCATCACAGGCACTGGACCAGATGTGCCGCTTATCCAAATTTCACTAATTCAGTTAGAACCGGATCGGGCCTCGTAGAAAGGGGAGCTCTCCCAGCAAGAATTTTCGGGCCTCGTAGAAAGGGGAGCTCTCCCAGCAAGAATTTTTTACATTCACAAGACTCGAACTCGAGATTTTACTTAAGTGATACTAAGTCCTTTCCACTCAGACCAACTCCTGTTGATTTAAGCAAATCTTTCTTTAATGTGTATTCTATGTATTCTTTATTTTTATTTTTTTTAAATAATAATATCAACAAGGGAATACGAGAGCACTGAAACTCTATGACTCCTCCGTTACGGTGGGACTGGACATTCATCAGGATTCCTTTGCTGCAATTATTATGAATTTTTGCTGAAGGATTAATTACAAAATAAATAGCAGTAGATAATCTCTTTTTTGTTCACTTTTGTTTGTGCTAATTAATTACAATTAGAGAATTAATAATAATGTTTTTTTTTATCTTAGTTTATTTTGAAATTCGAGCACAATTAATTTTGACACAATGAAATTTTAATTCCAAAAAAAAAAAGAAAAGCAAAATCCCATGAGTTCTAGAGAATTGCAGTAAAAAATTCACTGTAATGATTGTAGAGTGAGATAGAGTGTTAGAATTCAATCAAAGTGTATTGATTATGTCAAATTGAATTTATTAATTCATCTCACTGATTCTATCAAACTGTAATTATTAATTTATTTTACTAGTATTTATTAATTTAATTAAATATATTCAGATTAAATCTTGACTTTTTCAAATTAAATTTTAATTTTTTATCTCACCACTGCAATCCTTATAGTAAGTTTTTCACTGTAATTTCCTTAAACTCAAATCCTATAACTCCAGCCCCACTTTCACGTGATTACTGTTATCAGCTCAATTTTTTTTTTTTTTTTGGAAAATTTAGGAAAAGCTTATTAACTTAGTTTTATAGTTACATGTGGAGAAATATTAAATGCAATTCAATTTTAATTTATTATACTCCACCATTACTCAGAATTTAAAATACTTTTGAAGTGCAAAAAAATTAAAAGTGGAAGAATTTTTCCTTATACATAACTTTGTTGAATAATTCGGAGTAGATTCTTGAATTTTTTACTAATATTTTAAACCACTTCTCTATTTATATAATTATAGTTTTAGTTTCTCCTCCATTAAAATATTTGTTAGGCTAAATTATGTTGCAATCTTATGCTTTGTATCGAATTTCACTTTAGTTTATTTATTTTTAATTATAATAATTAACCTGTCAAATTTAAATATCACTTGTCAATTATATATAATAAATACGTGATATTTTTTTATCAAAATTTTTTAATGATATTTAACAGAGGTCAAATTAAAACTTAATAATAAATATAAGAGATTGATTAGGGTAATTTATATAATAAAACGGGATGATTTTTTAAAAATATTTACCTTGTAAGCTAAAATTCAAAGGTTAAAAATTATTTTTTTTTTCATTAAATGATTTAGATCATTTTTATATTTTTGACTTTTCGTTCAATTTTTATTTTAGTGAACTCCACTACCATCTATCACACAAAATTGTTTGAGAATTTTAAATTTCATCATATTTTAAGAGTAGATATCATATGCAAATTAAAATTGTCAGTTTAAATTTCGTCAAATTATAATTTCTAAAAAGTTAAACTTTACAAATTAAAGTACCAAAATTTGTATTTTTTTATGATACTTATCAAAAATTAATTATAGAGAGAGATCAAAACATAGATAGTAGTTGATAGAGTTTAAAGTTTTGAAAAAAAATAAAAACCATGAGTTATCATAACTTTTTCGATTAGAATTTTTCTTCTGAAGTTTTAATTTGTAAAAAATTTCATATTAATTTTATTTAGAGTGCCGTAAGTATGAAGTATTACTATTGGCATCTACTCTGACTTGGCTAAGGAATTCATACTCCCGCCACACTTGATTCCTCCATAGGAGATGTTTGGAGTTTTAAAAAAATTTGAAAAAAATCAAAAGTTAGTATTGAAGTAATGTTAAAATGATATATGATGAAATTTAATTAAATAAAGAAATTAAAATTTTTTTAAAATTTTTAAAAAAATTTAAAACTCTAAATAAAGCCACAAAGTGTTGCCTCTCTCGACCAGACCCGTGAAAGATACTCACACCCCTCGTGGTCCCACCTTATGAAAATAAAAAGTGAAAATCATATTTTTATTGAACTTAGACCATAGAATCAGCACTTGGAACATCTTTAAATATTAACCTTTTTTTTTTTTTTTTTGTTTTGGTAGGTTTAAACTTTAAGTAATAACTTTAGTATCCTTAAAGACATTGATAAATGATGCA
>JAVXUM010000021.1:3727104-3739090 GCA_035590655.1 Pouteria glomerata | reverse complement strand
CCTGCAACGATGAAAATAGGACCACTTATAAAATTAAATTTCTAATTGTCCTTTGTCATTACTAACTTTTCTCACAATCCTAAGTTGAAAATAAGACTATTATTTTTTTTTCACCAATCATGTACCCAAAAAAAATTACCCACAAAATACCAAAATAGAAAACTCAATGTACTAAAAAAACTACCAAAAACATTAACTTCTAAGCAAAAAATCAAATTTATTAAACAAACCATAAGTATCTTTCTTTTGAAAACTTAATTTGAATTTTTTATAATAAGAAATATTTTTTTAAAAAAAATGTAGAATTGAAAATTTTTATCATATAGGAAGATAAACTAGGTGAGTAATTTTGTAATTTTTATCAAGAGTAACTTGTATGCTACAAGTGAATTTTTTCAAAAATAAAGCCGCAATTATCCACTGCCATGGGTGAATTTTTTTCAAAAATAAGGTGGCCATTGCCCACTCACTCATGAGAAAATCTGGAAAGACAAAAATATTTTTGTAAGTTGTCTTCTTGATATATATTTTTTTAAAACTATTTTCTAGTGTAAAATAAGGGTATTTATGGTATTATAATTATGTCTTGGATTGATTTTGTATAAGGGAGTATTTATAGTATTATAATTATGCAAAACATATTAAGAAAAGGAAAATAGGTAATTGTGTAATTTTAAATAATGAAAAAGCAAAGTGGAGTGGAAGAAACACAACACAACACGCCAAGTCATTGTGGATTTCGAGCCATTTTTTTATCAAACTATTCAATTTCGCATAACAAAAACTCGTAGTGGTTTTTTTCTCAATATTCATATGAGGGTATTTATGGTATTATAATTATGTCTTGAATTGATTTTGTACAAGGGAGTATTTATAATATTATAATTATGCAAAACATGTGATGAAAAGGAAAATAGGTAATTATGTAATTTTAAATAATGAAAAGGCAAAGTGGAGTGGAAGAAACACAACACAACATACCAAGTTATTGTGGATTTTGAGCCATTTTTTATCAAACTATTCAACTTCGCATAACAAAAACTCGCAGTGGTTTTTTCTCAATATTCATATGAGGGTGTATTTATGATATTATAATTTTGTCTTGAATTGATTTTGTTTAAGGGAGTATTTATAATATTATAATTATAATTATGCAAAACATATGATGAAAAGGAAAATAGGTAATTGTGTAATTTTAAATAATGAAAAAGCAAAGTGGGGTGGAAGAAACACAACACAACACACTAAGTCATTGTGGATTTCGAGCCATTTTTTTTATTAAACTATTTTACTTCGCACAACAAAAACTCATAGCGGTTTTTTTCTCAATACTCATATTTACATACTCTAAACAAGATAATAGTTTTGATTTTTATTAGAAATAGTTTTGATTTTTTTTAGTAATCTTAATTGCTAAATTAGGAAGAGAACCAAATTGAAAGAATGTAGGAAGAGAGAAGAAAGGAAGATAGTTTCAAAAACTAAAGATGTTGATGAAAACTATCTATTAGCATGTATTTCTATTTGGCTTGCCTTTTTTGCAACATAAAAGACTAGAAGACATTTTTGTCAGTCAAAACCTCAAGTATTGGTTTCTACATGTATGAATGGGTTGATCATATGATTATTACACTCTTAAGTTTACATTGCACTCATTAATCAAATTTAAGATTAATCAGGTATCATCTTGTTTTTTCTTTTTCCTTAATTGTGATAAATCAAATGCACAGTTTTAAAACTAAAATGACAACATACCTTGTCTTTTGTAGTAGATAAATTTTCTAGAGGTGTTGATATTGAATGAGGAACTGAGATACCCCCTCCCAAAAGATCGTTGAAGATTGATTTCAACTGCATATGGACAAAAGGATGTTAAATGTTGCGCTCATGAAGAATACTAATAAGTGAAGCCATGAAATTTAGTGACACCACAAAAAATAAATAAAAACAAAAATTCTAAAAGTTACAAGTAGGAACTACTTTGTTATTCTCCATTTGTGATTATGCAACCAGGCAGTACCAAACTCAGTTATCACAAGGTAATAGGAAGAGGAACTTAAGCTAACTTTTAATTTGATAAGTTCATGTTCAATACTTGACAAATAACATGACATGCACCATGTTTAGCTAGGAGGGGTTAGAGAAAAATAAGGTCAAGACTCAATACTAGCCCTTAACAAATAAATGACAATCGTATTTTTGAAGATAAGAGGTAACAATGTGTGTTTGTGTTTGTGCTTGTGTTTTTTTTTGGGGGGGGGGGGGGGGAGTGCTTATAACAATATTCCATTTAACATTTAGAATGTGAAAAGATTTCTCTCGTGGAATCATGTTTACCAAAAAATAGGACACTACCTAATGCTGGTCAAACTAACTTTTTCACAAGATAGGGGGCAAGGCTTGGATGTCAGAGCTAAACTTGAAGTTGGTCATGCCAAATTAATAACTTTTCGTGTATTCAGCAACAATATTGGAGTAACACCAACCATTTTAGAAACTTGGTGAAAAAAGAACTATTTCTATGAATTGTAGACAGAAGTGCTAATTGTTGTATATTGGTGGGTCATTTGAGCAATATAATTCAATTTGAAAACTTAAGTAGAACTGGAAATGCAATTTTCATGACTTAAAGAACAACTCACCTCAGGGAACTTATTATGATCTTCTTCTTCCAAGCATCTTGACATTATGCTGCAAAATAACCTGACTAGATCCTGTAAAATAACTACATCAACTCTAGCTATTGTTCACTAAATCAAAGTTTGTGCGTCAAAAGGGTTAACATTTACCATGTTTCCATTTTGAAATGAAGAAAGAAGATTATCGTTTATGTTTTCCTTCACGTCAACCATATGTCCAGCAATAATCTTGGCAATCAAATCTATGAATTGAATGCAAGGAAAGAAAAAGGGATGAGCAAAAAAAAATAACTCAAGCTGGAAAGGTAGAATCAATGATCAATATTTCTTTTTAGTAAGCGGGAAAATGAAAACATTTGAAAAAATTTTTGAAAATGGCAAAAAATTGAAAATATATATATATATATATAAATGTATAGAATTATAAATTGAAATTCATGTTCACAGTTTTTTTTTTTATAAATGAAATTTATGTTCGTAGTTACACTTGATTGATTTATTATACAACAGCTAGCTTAATTGATTGTACAGAACAAATTCAACTATTCTTGTTAATGATCATTTGGAGTTACACCTACATACAACACTCCCTATATTTGCATGACCAATACCTCAATTGAGCTGGTATGCACATGTACATATCGTTAGAGAAAGAAGACCAACAATACCTTCAAGTTTCTGAGTTCCACTCCCGGTAATTTGTTGGTTGTTACAGACCGTGGACATATCCAATTGCCTACACAAGTTTTTGGGGGTTGCTTCTACGGCTCGTGGGTGAATCCTACTAGCGGAATGCATGATGAGAGGAGATTTTGGGGGCTTAAAGAACCCATTCCCCCCACTTATCTGCTTCCATTCATGGTATGCTTTAAGACCTAGAATGCAATCAACCACCCTTGCTGATGAGCCAGCTTCCAAGTTATCCTAAAAACAATAAATATTAGAAACTCACTCCAAGAGTAGGCTCAAAAACAAATAAATGAGCATATTCCCATGCAAGAGAAATGAATAATGGGATTCTTAATTTACTCTTTCAAGATTAGATGCTTCAAAAGCAGGTAGTTTCAACTCTTCAACAGCTACCAAAAAGTTCCGAACATTTTCGAAGTACTGATATGCGGGCAATGGCTGAGAATCCCATGTTAGTGACTCCGAGCCTGAATGAATCTCCACGACCTGACAGAAAATTTTGGAACAAAATAATAATAATAATAGAACAACAGAATTAACCAAATGCTCATACTAGACACAGATGCAAATATAAATAGGTAAAAACAATTTCTATTTGCATATGTAATGGTTATGTGATTTACCTTTGAGACAGACCCTGGTTGGACCCTGTTAATTGCATTGCATAGGACCAAACCATTTCTCAAGCAAGAAATGAACTCTCTCTCTGTTGGTTGACTGGATATGCCCAGTGGTCCAACTAAGCCTTCAAGCCATTGGGTAGCTTGGAATCGCCTCCAAGCTGAAGAATCAAGTGAATAAATTTCAAAATTATTGAACAGAAGAAGTCAATGGTGCTCTGTTTGGTTGCCATGAAAAACGAAGGGAGAAATGGAAAAAAAAAATGTGAGACACTGTTATAGTTAATGTTATTTTGGGTTCAAAAAACCCTCCGCCCAACTAACTCTCATTTAGCTGAATTAAAGAAACTTGTTCCTTGGCTTCTACAAATAATGAGAAAACATCAAGATTCAAAATTTACTTTATTTTTCTCAGCAACCAAACAGTAAGAGAAATGATAAGTGACCTGCTTCTTCAGCTTTCCTTGAAGCCAAATTCAAGTCATGTCCCCCTTTTCTCGTTGGATCCTCCATTAATGACCCAATCTATCATTCATTCATTCATTCAAGAAACAGAACATCAGAAACCCTAACACAAAATGACACGTCTAGCTATAACGCAAGTAAATATATATACACTTACATGTTATAATCATATATACAATACAAGATAGAGAGAGTAATAATTGAAGAACATACTTCTCTCCCTGCAAATCTTTCTCCAACTGAGTGATTTCGGGAAAAGCCCTATAACCCAAGACTGATTTTAGAGAGAGGGAGAGAGAGAGTCCGAGTCCGTCAATCAGTCTTTTTACTCGATTCTTTGAATCTTTTTCAGTTGAAATGAGTTGAGAACATACAATTGCTTTTAGCAGGTCTTCTTTTGCTTCGGCTGCTTAGATTCAGATCCGAACCTGAGCCCAAGAAATTGTAACGTTACTCGAGTTTTTGAATTCAAATTGGTGGGGTCTGTTGATCTCGACCGTCCATCGGCCCACGAAAGCCAACTTCAGCCGACGGATTAAGTTCAGAGAAATGTCGTCCTAAAGGCCGAAACTTTATTGATGACTCCGAGGTGTAGGTCACGATCTACGCGCGGAGTACGCAAGTCATAGCCACTCGCTGCTACATTTCGCCACGTTTACTATTCGTGAGCATTCCTCGTGTTCAAATGGAAAAGATTGTGAAGTCTTAAAAGTTGGGATTTGCCATAAAATTAGCTCTATCACGTGGATTTTTTTTTTTTTTTTTTTTATACTTTGTTGTAAAATTAACTTTCGAGTGCCTTAAAGGCCCTCTTGCCATTGGCGTTGATTATTTGAAATTTTAGAGTGGGTGTTGAATATAATAAATTTTACAAAAGTTTTTATTTTTTAAATATTTTTAAACTAAAAATTTTATTGATAGTCACAAATTGTAAATTGTCACACTGTTACATTTATTTCATAAAAAGTGATAATAATAATAATAGTTGAAGGAATTACCCTTTTAAGATTATATAATTGCGATTGTTCAATACAAATTACCTATTTTATATAAAATTGATAAAGGAATTAATTAAATGAGTAGTTTAAATTTGTTAAGTTATAGTGTTTATTTAAACTGTTCATTTGTGTAAATTTTGGTATGGGATTCACTAAATGAATGACTCATATTAATTTGTTATAATTGTTTATCAGAAATTATTTATATGTATGGAATATATAGAAATGAACAACTTATATTGATTAATCATGATTAATCTTATTTTTTATTTTTTATTTTTAAGGGTTATAAAACATTTCTTTTAAAGAAATATAAAAGTTAAAAACTTAAATAAATTTTCTACCTCTAAAGAAATTTCAAGTGAATAAGAAAATTAAATGCTAAGGGGTCATTTGGTACTATCTTTCTTTTCTTATTTGTTCTTTTATAATTTTTATTTTTATTTTCAGTTGTCATGTTATTTCTAAAAAATATAAAATACAATTGGTATTTCAATTTTATTTAAAGTAATTAACTTTATCTTAAAAAAATACTTATCTTTTATAAAAATTTAATTGAATAAAATATATTTAATTTAATTTCATGATAATTTTTTTTTAATAATAAGTTGTATTAATAAAGAACAAAATTTAATAATAAACTATTATTTATTAAAATAATTTAATTTAATAAAGTAAAATACTTTAATATTATTTAGTTTAAATTTCAATCAACTAAATCATTGTTATAGTATATTATTAAAAAATAATTTAGATTTAATAAAATATTTAAATAACATAAACTATTTTAATAAGATGTAATAAAAATTGACAAATTAAGTGTTCTGGAGCCTAAAAGTTGACATGCTAAATTCAAACCTTTAAACAAAAAATTCCAAAATTTTTACCAAAAACTGCTAGCATCTTTCCAATTCCATGTAACGCATTTGAAAAAGTTATGGATAGAGAGAACCAAAATGGAAATTAAAATATTTGGTAAACATGATCACGTAATCAATCAATAAAATTACTTTTATAAACCTAAAGGAGTTTTTTGTGGGGGATTAATTGCAATTTAATTAAATAATACCATAAGTAAAAATATAATTTCAAGTTAAGCTCTCTCGTGCATTTACAATTTCCAATTAGAAAAATAAAATTATTATGCTTTCGTTAATGAATCTCAAGCAAAATCAAAAGTTGTAATAGTATCAAACGAATGCATGAATCATACGTAATGATTTTTCACTATATTTTCATTATTCTTTGTCAAATAAAATAAAAAAAAAATAAAATTTACGTGAAGTTATTGATTTTGAAAATATGTCCCTCTCTCAATACGAATCTAGATTGAAAAAAATAAAAATAAATAAATAAAGTAACCGAATGGAGTCACTAATCTGAAAATTAGTCTTAAGGGTGCGTCTGGCAGCCCAATTTTGGGCAAAAAAACACAACTTTTGGCTTTGCTACAGTAATTTTACACAACCAAACACTCAAAAATTACCAAAAATTTCTCTGCTACAGTACTTAATCATTACAGTGGGGCCCACTGTTTTACCAAAAATTCATCTGCTACAGTAAAAAATACCACCAAACACTCAAAAGTTACTAAAAATTCCTCTGCTACAGTACAAAATACCACCAAACACTTAAAAAGTTACTAAAAATTATTAAAAATTTCACTTTCTTACCAAACACAAAAAAACACAACAATCAAAAGTTACACTTTTTTGCACAAAAATGTGCTGCCAAACGGCCCCTAAATTAAAATACATTAAATTGAATTAATAAATGCTGATGAGATAAATTAATAAATATAATTTAACACAATTAATTTACTGTGATTTAATCCTGACCGTTATCTTACCACTGCAGCTCTTGCAGTGAATTTTTCACTGTAACCCTTGAACTCTTTTTTTTGATATATTATTTAATTATTTAATTAAATAATTAATTATTTATTTATTTATTGTTGTTTTGGGCTCGAGGCAAAACGCATTGAAATTTGTTGTTCAATTTTTAGGAGTAATCGAGTTGAATATTTTGTAAAATTAATCAAAATAAATAGCTTCCCTAGTTCGTTTTCTTATATCCCGTTTTTGCCCTTTTCATCAACAAATTCAAAAATAAAGTGAAACTTGAGCCGCAATGCTAGTATTTTCATGACAATGATGTTGCATTTCTGCAATCAAATGCATGTTAAAGCTTATTTAACAAATAAAATATAAAATTCTATTTTAATCTTGAGCTGTCGGGGAATTTGGGTGTGTTAAAAGTGATAAAAAGTGAGATAAGTTATGAGTTCGTAATCCGTACAATGGTATAAAAAGTGAAAAATTTTAAAGATTTTAATCATTTTTTGTCAAACCAAACGCATTTTTTATCTTTAAACTCAAAAGTTTTAAAATTTAATAAATGTATTAAATAATTAATTTTTTTAAAATTTAAATCAAATTGTGTCAATTCAAGGTAATTTATTTATGTCATGTAGAATTTGTATTGTTTATTCTGGTTAACTTTATATTTACACCGATAAAAAGTTAATGTTTCAGGTTTTGTGTAGTGAAGAAAAAATTTAAATTTTATAGTCTTGGATTTTGTACAGTGAATAAAAAATTTAAATTTTATAGTCTTGGATTTTGTACAGTGAATAAAAAATTTAAATTTTATAATTTCAAATTTTATGTTTATAGAGATTTGTAGAGTTTTATTTTTTATTTTTTATTTTTTTAAACTTTATACGTGCCCCTAATATTGTCATCTCTACCATAGAATGCCCCACCTCCCCAGTATGTTTGGGTTTATTGTTTGCTTTCCCAGATCATTTTGATCCAGCTATTGATTAAATAAAAGTCGCTGGCCATAAAGAAAAGTTTGTGGGCTGAACCCACCATATAAGTAAAAAAAAAAAATCAACACTAAGAGGCAAATTTCTCTCTCTCTCTCTCTGTGTGCCCCCCCAGGTGCAGGAATAAGCAACACGAAATGAGATAATACAGAGTTGTAAACGAATCCATATTTAATTTAGTTCAACCCAAATAATTTAATTATTTTACACTTTTAAATTTATTGAATTGAATTTAAATCACTTTCAAATTAATAATTGTATCTAAATTTGACTTAAATTCATTTATCTCAAATGAATTTTCGGCTGAATCGAACATAAATCAAACCCAAAACTTTATTTAATTAATAGGTCATTTATAATTATGGGTTAAAATAATTTTGAATGGTGAATTTCTTAAGAGAGAAAAAATTTAACAAATCAAATTTTTTAGGACTGGCAGGTGTGGTAGTTGAGGAGGAAAATGAAAATTGAAAATGAGAATTTAACACATTTATTTTTATTTTTATAATTTTTATAATTTTGTAAATAGTTTTAATTTATTCATAATTAAAAACATAAATTTACTAAACAAATTTTTATGTTTAATTTTCAAAAAGATGTAAAATGAAAACTGAAATTTTGTCAAATGGGCCTTACTTGTTCGTATTTTTTGGTAGGTAATTTGGGCTTGTATTGGCTGCAGAATGTTTGGGCTTAATCCATACCGTTACCACCGCCTTATAAAGTCCGACGGCAATAGGCGGCACAAAATCCCGTCACCAAACCAATCATATTTTGCGGTCGAAATCGTTTAGATAACAGGCAGTCAATTTAAACTGCGAAAAATTTAACTACAAAACCGCTTCGTCTCATCGCTTGGGGTTTTCCCCGATAGGGTTTTCTCACTTCTCGGTTGGCCGCCGAACTCCCAATCGCGAAAATGGTGACTCTCTCTTCCCCCTCCCTCCCCCTCCCCCTCTCTTACTGGCACACGCACGCTTGTGTGGTGAATTTGTAGTTAGCTTCATTTATTTCTGTACTGTCTCTATCTAAAATCTGATTTTTGTTATGTGGATAAGCCGTCGCATAAGACCTTCATGATCAAGAAGAAGCTGGCGAAGAAGATGAGGCAGAATAGGCCCATCCCTCACTGGATCCGGATGAGGACTGACAACACCATCAGGTCCCCTCTCTCTCTCTCTGTTTTATCCGTGCTGTCTTTTCTAAATTCAAAGATTCTGAATTCACATCTGTGTATGTATGTGTGTCTTTCAGGTACAATGCGAAGCGCAGGCACTGGCGTCGCACCAAGCTAGGGTTCTAAGATGTCAGTGGAACCGTTATTTTCCATTTAAGCTTGTTTTTGTTGAATTAAGAAATTCTTAGTTGTTGCAAATGACAATGATACGACCTCGACGTTTTTTTTTTCTTTTTTTATTTTGTGATCTTTATGTGTCTGGAACTCATAAGAGTCCTTAATCAGAGATTATTTTAATGAAGTGGTTCTCAGACTTCTGATTGATTTTGATGGTGGATTCAATTTTTTTTCCTTTCCGTGATTCTGTATTTTCTTGTTTTTAGCTTATACACAGATATATAGAGGCACTGTTTGGGATTCCAAAAAACAAAAAAAAAAAAAACTCTGAAAATCTCAAACTTATTTCACTGCACGGATTATGAATTTATAACTTTATCTCATTTTATTTTACTTTTTTATCACTCTAAACACACCCAGAATCTGCAATATTTTTTGTTAAGCTGGTTTTGTTGACTAGTAGTAGGATTCTCTCTGTTTCAACTAGTTTGTATTTGACCTTCCTCGAATGGTAGTTCAAACATTATTCTCTTCCCATTTACATAGCTTTGAATTGCAAGGTGAAAATTGTTAATGAATGATGAACCACTTAACTCTCCAACTCTATGCAATTTATAGGGTGTTTGGTATGATGAAAAGTGAGATAAAATGAGATAAATTGTGGGTTCGTAAGGCGTGCAGTGAGATAAGTTTTAGAGATTTTCAGAGATTTTCAGAATTTTTCAGAATTCTGGGTGCATCCAAACACCCCTTAATATCTTAGTTATTTTCTCGTTTCAATTTCTCTAAAATAGAAAAACAAAAGTAGAAAAATTGCAAAGATTAAAAAAACACGGGAAGAAATACTCATTCGGGCAATGGCACAGTATATACATACATACATTTATATATATCTATAGAGTTGGTGCAGAAAATTGCAAGTCATCTCTCCATCAATACATAAATTGAAAACAACGCATGGACGAACGTGTGTATAGCGTGGTGCGGGGGTGGTTGGTTTGGAGAGAAGTAAACGACACTCTGTAGAGGACAAAGCACCCAGCGAAACGCGCGTCTCTCGCTTCTGAAGGCAGGCTCCTTGTCACTGAGCTTGGAATAAAAGTGCTCTCTTTCTCCTCCGCCTCTCGCTCATCAGTTCAGGTACGTGCTTTATCGAAATTTCTTTATATAACGTATATGTTTGTGTGTGTGTGTGTATATATATATATATATATATGCAATCCTGAGATTATGATGTGGATCAGTAACTAACTGCTAAACGATTGCTCAAATATGGAATCACTTTCTGTTAATTTTTTTTTTTTTTTTTGTGGGGGGGCCTTCTGAAGTCCTTTTTCAGATCAGTAAAGTAAAATAGGTTAGGTGATCTTTATATTTCCGATCATTGATATGTTAGAATTTTTGCAGTTTAAGATTCGAAAGGAAAAAAAAATAAAAAAAGAAAGGAATTTTGCAGTTTATATAGTTATTTTTGTATTCAAACACGATATTTCTATACTTGTATTGAAGAGGGTCTTTTTTTTTTTTTTTTATCCCTTTCCCCCCCTCTGGTATAGTTCAGACCCAAAAAAAAAAATAAAAATAAAAATCTCTGTCTGATGACTAATTAGTTTTAATATGTTCTGATCGATAAGTGGTTTGCTTTTATTAAATTTTTACCTTGTGTACTTTGCAGCAATATTAAAAGGTCAATAGTTTATATTCAGAATTAACCTTAAGAATATTATTAAATATACGTTACGCAAAAATTAAACGAAAGCTTTGATGGAGATCATTAATTAATTGAGCAATACACACAGCAAAAGCCTCCTTAGTGAAAATTGGATTATGTGATAAACTAGTAAGGGCCATCCAACGCCAACTGGTAGAGAGAGAATTTTGTTTGGAGCTTTGAAAATCGCTGAAAAACACTAAAAATCTCTAAAAATTATTAACTTTTTATCTCATTACATGAATTATGAACTCACACTTTTTATCAAAGTTTATCAAGTTTTATTACTTCAAACACCCCCTATGTAATACTGTGTGACCCGAATTCTTTTTTGGTTTAGCCTGAAGTGCTCGCAGTGCGACTTTAAAATGAAAATTTTTTTTGGGGCTCTGTGATGGTAGCGAAAGGATTGGGCCGATAGGCACAATCCTGGAGCCCATCACTGAGCCCAGCGGGGGTGCAGGGGCTGCGCCCCCGCGGTATGGACCGATTGACCCGTTTAGGGTTGTTTATGTGAAGTTAGGATTTTGGTATTTTGTATGATCTTCATCCTTCTCAGCCGTTCTCACGGTTCTTGTACCAATTTTTCACAATAGTGGATTTCTTTTCCTTTGTCCGTAGTTTTTTCCCGTCTTGGGTTTTCCACGTAAAATCTCGTGTGCAATTTGTCCTTATTTTCTTTGTTGCTTAATTGCGTGATTTTCTAACAAGTGGTATCAGAGCACGGTTTTGATCCACA
>JAVXUM010000021.1:3669343-3687392 GCA_035590655.1 Pouteria glomerata | reverse complement strand
ACGAGGTCACCGGGGCCCAGAGCGGACAATATCGGCTGGTGGGCCTTCGGTGGAGCGGTATGGTTTGGTGCACAACACATACATATATATATATGATATTTCTAATGTAGTCTTTCTCTGAGATAAACCTTTGATAGAAAATGATAACTGAAAGGATAATTTGTGGTTGTAGTTCTATATCAAAGTTAAGTTCCAATTTCCATGGGGACATTCAAATGAAGATTTTTTTATTTTTTTTTCCAAGGGCAACCATAAAGGTGCACATTGTTTGTAGGGTCCTCAACTTTGGAGATTAAGACTCTGCATGCTGAAATTGCAAAATATCATGAAAATTTCGTAGTTGTGGTCACTACTTAAAGGTAGCATTTGGAGTATTAAAAAAGAAAAAAAAAAATTAGTTTTTTTGGTCAATTTTGTCATTATTAAACGTTTGGTGTGTTCCTTTAAAAATTAGAGAAAAATAATAAAAATTAGTAAAAAGTTAGAAAATAATAGATAAAGTGGTGAAAATTGGTAGAAATTGAAAAATATTGAAGAACGTTGATAAAAGTTGCAAAAAGTTGAAATTTTTTTTATGGATAAAGTTAGAAAAATTAAAAAAATAATTGGACGAAGTTGAATTTTGTTGAAGATATTTTGTGTTTCAAACTGACCCAAGGCTGTGTTTTGTTGATATATATATATATATATTTGGACTTATGTGACTTTGTTTTATTAAAATTTATTTATTTATTTATTTATTTTTTTAGAATCGTAGCTTTTAAGTGTGTTAATAGCATTAGGAAGAAAAATTAAAAAATTTATTGTCATTTTGAGTGAAAGTTAATAAAAATTAAAAAAAATCAACTTTTTTGTTATTTTTTTACCCAAACGGATATCTTTTACTTAAGCATATGTGAATTTTTTAATTTTTTTTTACTAATATAATTAACATGTCTAAAAGTTATAATTTAAAAAAAATAAATTTTGATAAAAAAATTATAAAAGACAGAAAAAAAACTGCCAAAAAAATTTAAAAACCTTTTTTTTTTTAACCAAACAATGTCCATCCGCCGGTTAATTTTTTTGTGTCTGTGCAAATAGCTTCCTTTTTGCTCCATTCCGGGCCAGGGCTCACGGCTATGGAAGCGCACTTTCGTAAAGCTGCGTTAGAAAATTCAGCATAAAGTTTTAAACATGCAATGTAATGTTTCCAGGGCTGTAGCAAACCCTCTCCAAACCTTAACCTCTTCCATGGAAGCTATATGTAATGCCATGTAATTAAAATATTTAGATTCGTTTGATAACATTTTTATTTTTTTTAAATTTTAAAAATTTACAATAAAAATATGTTTGTTGAAATTAATTTTTATTTTTTTATTTTAAAAAAATAAAAACGATAACAGAAAAATAAAAAAAGAAAAAAGGTATTTTTACTCTTATTTCTTTTATTTGTTTTAAATATTTTAACTTATTTTTAAATATTGCCTATTTTAATATAATATAGTAATATTATATTATATTATAATATGATATAATATAACAAAAAAAATTAGTTTGCTAGTAAATACAACACAGGGCTGGGTTAACCCGAACCGCCCCCCACAATGCAGTACGCCGTTCCAGTCAGCTCTCAAGTGTGGACAGAGAGTAGAATACAGATCCATTGACCCGACCCTAAAACTCTGGATCTGTTCCTTTTTCAATCTCCGGATTTCTCCTCTCTCAGTGGAAACTTTCTATTGATTAGGTTTTTCAGTTGTTGAAGATACCTCGGATTCTCTTCGATTCCAGGTCATTTACCTCTATTGCCTCATTAGAGACGGGTATACATACCTCTCTATATGTATCTAAACTTGTTTGCATATGTGAATGCTAAAAATGTCCTACGTTTTGATCATCCGTATTTCACAGGCGTGAAATTGCCTCTCCTTGATCAAATTGCATCTTTTTGGCTCTTATAATTCACCGTGTATTTTTATTTTTCTTTGTCGTTGTTCAGAGAGCTTTTGTTCGATTGAATTCGTGTAGTGGAGATGGATTTGATGTCTGGATACAAGGTATTCTCTTTCACTGGTTTTCTATTCAACAGGGTTTTCTGGCCAGCTCTGGATATGAATTGTGATACAAATAGCTTGTCGTCATTGTGCGTTTGGTTTATTAACATTTTGTATCAATTTGGATGGAAAGTGCCTACTTCTTACTAATATTTTGCTGGCCTGTGATTAACTTGCAAAATGGCGTACAGGGGGTCGTTGGGCTTGTGTTTGGAAATGAAAATTCTGCTTCAAGTGAAGATCGGTAATGGATTGGTTTATGCTAATGAATATTGTCAGTAGTGGAGGACTTTGTTTTCTGTTGATACCATGAAATAGTTATGCAATGCACGCTCTGAAAAGGTTTACGCCAATGGATTGGTTTGGCCAATCGGATTGACAAAGAAGCCAGTAAAAAGGGTTCTAGGGGACATGGGGCTGAAGTTACTTTTGAAATTCAGGTCTAGAAGTTAAATCCTATTCCCTATTCTTTGAACAGAGAGGTTTTAATCTTGAGAAGTTTTACGCAGCTCTAGCACTGTTACGATCATTTGAATCTTTTTACCTCATTAATGATAATATTTTTTTAATTGTAACATTTAATTATGTATTTTTAAATTAATAATTTTTACATGAAATTTAATTAATTATAAGAGATATTAATTTATATTAATATACATAAAAAAATTTTAAATTCATTATTTAAAATTCATAAATGTAAATGAAATCTAAATATATTTGAAAAATTATATTTTATAATAAAAGTTTTTATTTAAATTATTACGCCTTCAATTTAATAAATTTAAAAATTGTTGACAATCTTGTATTAAAATATCATTACAACATTAAAGTAATAGAAATAATATTTTAATAAAATATATGTATTTATTTCACATCAAATTAGAGAAATGAAGGGCTTTTTCAGGCAAAATTTTATTTATGGTTTTTGATTAGCATTAAAAAAAGGTTCAAATTCAACTATTTGAATTTATGACAATAGTATTTTTTTTCTTAATTGTAATTTTTAATTAATGTATCTTTTAAATTAATAAAATTTACATGAAATTTAATTAAATTGTAAGAGATATTAATTTAGATTAATATTCATGATTCTTTTATTAAAAAAGTAACTAAATTTTGTTTAACTTAAATAATTGAATTTGAACTTTTTTTTTTAACAATATTGTAATTATAATTTAGTATAAGATTATCAATAATTTTTAAATTTGTTAAATTGAAGGCGTAATAATTTAAATATAATTTTTTATTATAAAATATAATTTTTCAATATATTTGGGTTTCATTTGTATTTATGAAATTTTAAATAATGAACTTAAAAATTTTCATATATATATTAATATAAATTAATATCTCTTATAATTAATTAAAATTCATGTAAAGTTATTGAATTTAAAAATATATAAATTAAATATTACAATTCAAGAAAAAAGAAAAGAGAAAGGAATATTGTCATAAATGATGTGAACAAATATAAAGGACAGTATTAGGGATGAAACTTCTTGAGATTTAAGTCTCTCTTTTCAAAGGGTAGGATTTGATTTCATATATATATGTATATATTTTCATTGTGATGATATTATATTCAAATTTTGACTAAATACTGATGATTTTTTCAAATATTGTCAGCTGAGAAATCATTGTTTCAAAGAGTGCTTTTCAATGAATTTTTTTTAGGTGAAAAAGCATTATTTGAAAGAGTGCTTTTAAAAATAACTCTTTCAAAGACTACTTTTTAAAAGCATTCTTTCAAAATGTGTTTTTTAGAAGCGCCTTTTCAAGGAATGTTTTCAACCTAATTATAATTTTTACACATAGAGAGAATGTTATATACAAATGTGTATATTGTATATTGTATGCAAATGTGATTAACCATACACACTGAATGCATATGCTTTTTTTTTTTGTCCTAATTTTTTTTTAATTTTTGAAATTGTCGAGTTAATTGTTGAAATTGTTGAGTTAAAATTATTGAAAGAAAAATAGTTGAGGTTAAACTGTTTTTGGTCCTAGGAAGAAAAATTGTTGGGTTAATTTTTTTTTCCTTTTAAGCAAATTGTTGGTTTTTTTTTTTCTTTTTCTTTTTCTTTTGCCTTTTTTTGCAAATTCTCCTATGACCTTTGAGAATTTCTGGAAGGGCTCTCTCTAACCCAGGGTAAAACCTTACAATTACATATTCTAAAGTTAATTTCAAAATATAAAATTAGAACTATGTGGGTCTCAGTTAATTGTTAATTACTTATTTGAATTTTTTCTAGCAAAATCCTAATATTTCTTTGGTATGAACTTTTATCAAGTAAATTTTTGTATATTATTTAACATGTAATTTTCAATTTTTTGTAGTAGAATTGGTCGTATCTCATTTTTTAATTTATAAACTTAGTGAATTAAATTATGATTTTGTTATTTAGAATTTTTTCTAATGGACTATTTTTTGAATTTTTTTTTTAAAGTATGTATTTATGTTAAATGTAAGTGGATGAATATATTGTGTATGATTGTTTTTAAAGATTTTTGGTATTCTCAACTTTAATTTTTTATTTTTATTTTCCATGTAAATATTTATTATATACATATATTAATACTATACTATTTAAGTGAAATTTATATGAGCAAAAGCAAAATATTTAAATCTTTTATTCTCATTAACTGCAACAAAATAAGTTTAATATTTAATTTGTAATAATTTGGTAAAAATTATAACTATATTGAAAGCATTCTTTGAAATGGTGCTTTTAAAAAAATACCTTTTGAAGAAGTGTTTTTAAAAAATACCCTTTGAAAGGGCGTTTTCTAAAAGCACTCTTTCAAAGAGTACTTTCTTAGCTAATGGTATTTTTTCAAATACTGAAAAATCATTAGCATACAGACAAAATTTGCTTAAAATATCAGCACAACCAAAAAAAAAAGTTCTTTAATTTCAGGGTCCTGAATTTCAAAAGCAACTTCAGGTCTCCTTGTCTGTTTTCAAGGGTTCCAGGGGCTGAAGGACCGAGGTTGATGCATTTATTTATGACCTTGATGTTTTTAAATGATCTAATGGTTCTAATTTAATTTAGTTAGAATTAATTTTAAAATAAAAGTAAAAATTAAAAGGAAGCTGATTGGAATGCAATTAATGCAAAATCTGAAAAGTCCTATCTCATTAAAATGCAATTAAATCACCAATGCACCCCTGAAGTGCATTTTTGTAAAGAGAATCTTTTATTAACTCTACTCTTTCTAACATTGGTTGGTTTGATGAACCTAGATAGCAATTTGTCATGAGAGTTATTATTATCTCTTGGTGATCAGAAGGCACAAGAAAGTTGGAAAATGTAAAGAATTTTGAAATCCTACATTTGGTTATTATATGTCTCTTTCCAACTTGACGGGAGCTGCCACTTGTCCATTTATTCATCACAATGTATTGCAATTTCTTTCTATTTTACTTACCAAAAAAAAAAAAAAAATTCTTTCTATTTTCTAATATTTTTCTTGCCAAAGACGAAGGGGGTTCAGATGGTGGTGTTGTTGTGCAGGTGGCATATGGACTTGACTTTACTCATTTATACGTCCTGTGGTGTTTCTGCCATCCGTTGCAGTTTTTTTCCCTCCCCCTCATGAGTCATTTGTTAGTTGTTATTGTGTTGCCTTTCCACTTGATGCAATATTTCTAATTTATGTGCCATCTCATGCCATGTTCATTTTAATGCCCCATAAGTTATTTTATTTTTCACCAATTTAGGTGTAATTCTAACTCCTTGTTATTGAAGCTTGTTTTTTTAAGCTTGCGTGGCTTTAGATTGTGGATGAATTAAACTTTATTACAAGCTCGCAGTTTAAATGCGTGATATAATGTTATTACAAGCTTGCAGTTTAGGAACTTCTTTTTTCCTAAGGATAATGGCTGCAAAATTTGCCGGTTTGCTGTAAAAATTTTAATATTTGTGAAAATACAGTTAGTAAAAACGCAAGATAAGAATGCAGTTTTGAAACCGCACGATTTTTCAAAGTCGCGGTACGGTTGTTCTAAGAACCGCAGAATGAACCTGTGGTTTCTCTAGCCATAGACGCGTAATGGTAGCGTGGTTTTCAGTTTTTGACACACGTCTGCTCCGCAATGAGAATGGGGGAGGGGTGAGGAGTATAATGAAGAAGAGACTGGGGGAGATGGGTTTCAACGAAGGAGGTGGAAACATCAACTGGTTTGCGGGTCCTATGGCTGCTGCCATTTGTGACTGCCTCAAGCTCTCTGACTTCGTTATCGAGGTCCGCAACGCCCGTGTTCATCTTCTCTCTCTCTGTCTATATATATATAACTCAAACTCTCTCTTCTAAATTTCAATTCTTTTTGTTCCAACAGATACCACTCTCCTCTGCAAACCAAGACCTCCAGCCTCTGCTCTCCGGGAAGAGGCGCGTCGTCGCTCTCAACAAGAAAGATTTGGCCAATCCTAACATAATGCATGTACTGTTTTTTTTTTTCATCAATCTCAATAACGTGTGAATTTCAATACAAGTTTAAAATTTGTGGTTTTTTATTGCAAATTGTATGTGTATTAGTGAATTATAAAGGGGCAGTGCTGCTTGTGACAAATATGGACTTGTTGGTTTATTTATTTATTGTTGTTGTTGTTATTATTATTATTATTATTTTGCAGAAATGGATTCGTTATTTTGATTCTTGCAATCAAGATTGCCTTTCAATTAATGCCCACAGCAAAAGTTCTGTTAAGAAGGTCAGTCTTTTTTGCATCTTAGTATTTCTGAAAATTGTTGTAATTGTGTTTGAATCAAGGATTGTTAAGGAAAGGGATACTCCTCGTGTTTGATTTGTGATGGGAAATAATAGGGAATAACATAGGATTTGAGAAATTAAAAATAATTAAATTAGAAAATTAACTTATTGATAAAATGCATTTTATTTATTTATTTATTTAATTTGCTCAAGTAATATCATATATTTGAGATTTTATATTTTCCTTTCCCTTCCATTTTCTCTATCATTTTTTTTCCTTCTCTGAATCCCCAATCCATACACGCTGTGTTTTTGAATTGAGGATTTGGTAAGAGAGAAGAAAGGGGAAGGGAAAGGGAGTTGAAAAGAGGAAGGAAAAAGGAAAGAAATATAAAATCCCAAATGCATGTTATGATTTGAGCATTGTGTTACATGAACTCTTCTAAATATATCAAGTATCTGTGTCGGATACTTGCATTTGGCAATTGGCCAAGTGTATAATATATATATCTCATATCTATAGTTGAACGCCCATACAAACATATCTAGTGATTCAATTTTAGGCTTTTAGCACGTAATTATGTATAGAACTTATATTTTATGCACGAAATACTCTAATTGCAGCTTGTAGATACAATATCATCTTATAGAATAAATAATTATATTAGATATATGAATATTTTTATGTGTCTACGTATCTTAAAATAAGAGGATTAAATGGATCTGATTTAGACACGTACTCGTAACTGAGTCCATGTAATATAGTTTGAGTGGATTAAGGCATTCTCAATAAATTAGTTTTCTAATTTAATTATTTTTAATTTCTCAATTCCATGTATTTTTCCTACCATTTTTCAATACAAATCAAACAAAAGAAGTAATTTTGGATCCCCTTTCATTTCCTTTTCCCATGACAAATCCTTGATCCAAATACACCCTTAAAGGTTTTAGGTGTTGCCATATATAACAGTTTTCAAATGGAAAAATTTTCTTCGAAATGAAAAATTTTAAGATATACCTAAACGAAATATTTTTGGATATACCTAAATGAAATTTTTTAATTATTTCTTCTTAAGCTCAAAGCCTTTATTTTGATTTGTTGTATCCTATCCACCTAGGGATATAAGACAGGGCAGTCATTGAAAAATGATGGAAATGAGGACAATAGGGATATGACTAAAAAAATGTAAGTTTTATATATTTTTATTAGTTCTGTATGTGAATACAATATTTATCATAACACTAATTCAATATTTCAATTCATAACTCAAATATATTTCAGCATATAAAAAGAAGCAAAATATGTGATACACACTTTTTAGAGATTTTGACCATTCAATCCTAAACTTATCATAACTGTGTCTGAAGAAGTATGATGAAATAATAGTGGGGATTGGCCCAAATAAGATTCATTGCTTTTATACTTGATTTAACTTTTACCATGTACTCTTTGGTTTGCAACTTTGCATGCGTGTTTCTTAATGTTTTTATTTGTGGTTATTGTCCAAAGCTTCTTGACCTTGTGGAGTTCAAATTGAAAGAGGTTATCTCAAGGGAACCTACTCTCCTTGTTATGGTGGTTGGTGTTCCCAATGTAGGAAAGTCAGCTTTAATCAATTCCATTCATCAAATTGCTTCATCTCGCTTTCCTGGTAAGATTTTCATGGTGTTTTGGATCATATTTATTTATTATTATTATTTTTAAATCGTTCTGAGGGAAATTTGGCTATCAAGGTTTCTGTTCTTGAAGTAATTTACTTTGAGTGATTAAAAATTAGAGATTTTCTTAGTGCAGGAGAAGATGAAGCGTGCTACAGTGGGACCACTGCCTGGTGTTACTCAAGATATTGCAGGATACAAGGTCTGTTTTCTAAAGAAACATAGTTTGTTGTTTTTATTTGTAACTTTTATTAATTGTGAATAAATTGTAATTTGTATTCAAGGAAAGAATTTATCAACTTATCGTTGATGATTGGGAAGTTATTTTATATTATTGGTAAAGGGGAAATCTTTAATGGCGTCCATAACATTTTTGACTTTTCACAAGTGCTGAGTGGGGCACATTTTCTTGCCTACTTCAGCAGCTGAATCTTTTAAACTTCTATTTTTGCAGAGTATCTTTCATTTCTGAATCACTTGTTAATACATCTTTATCATGGAGAATTCAACTTGATAGACCACATCTTTCTCATTTTCTTCTATTTCTGTTTTAGATCTGTGTGTGTGTTTCACAATTTCAAACGGAGGTAAACTGCTCCGTGGTCAGTTGTGACAGAGTGAACACAAATGTGGGATCCCTTCCCCCCTGCTAGTGACATTGATATTTAGAACAGCCAAATTAATAAAGAGTATTCTTTTCCTAGATTCTTTGTAAACTATATAATGAAACTTGTTTTTGTTGAACAATTTTTTAGGTGGTCTTGTTTTTTTAGTTTTTATTTTTTTTAAATTGGCACTTTGCTGATTACGGACATTAATCCCTTCATGTTTCTTCGTACTGATATACATTCTGTTCTATTATTCCGTCATACATTAAATTATGCTCTGTTGTAATTATACCTGTGGTATTCTACGTATTTATTGCACACAGATTGCACATAAGCCCAGCATATATGTGTTGGACACACCTGGAGTATTGGTTCCAAGTATCCCAGACATAGAAACAGGGTTAAAGCTAGCTCTGGCAGGTATAAACTCTTCTGACATCTATTTTGTCTTGAGTTAATAGAAATCTCTTGTACTTTTTTGATCTATTGCAGTACTGCTTGTGAAAAAAATCTAATCTTCACATCATGTTCTTTTTTTTTTTTTTTTAAAATATATATTTTGCATCACTTTCACTTATCATGGGAGCAATATTAGGGAAAGAGAAGTCCTGAATTCGAGCAATGGTTTAATTACAGTGAACACTTTTAGGAAGATGACGTATCTGTGTCGTGTCCATGTCAGATACCGACTCTCATCTAAATGTGTCCTATTATTTTTAAATTTTGAGGCCTGGATATTTGGGGAATGCATATGTCCATCAATTGTATCTGCATTTTGCAGCTTTATCACATGGTTAATTAGTTGCCATGTTGACTGGAAATGATAGTTTGTCTTGTTATAGTTAATTTTGCAATCAAAAAAGAAAAAAAAAGGGTAAAAAAAAATCTTGTTAGTGAATTTCCATAAAAGTCATCAGTTCACTGTTTAATGTGCAAGTGTAATTGAGATTGAGCAGGTGTAAATAATCATCTTAAGGTATTGTCTAAAGGCAGACTGTCAATGTGCCCTACACCTTATAATTATCAGTTTCGGCATCTGAAACCTCCCAAATTATGACATTTCTATGATCTACTGTTTGTTTATGCACAATGTAGTAATTATCATGTAAATAACATGCAGGATCTGTGAAAGATTCGGTGGTAGGTGAAGAGCGCATTGCTCGGTACTTTCTGGCCGTTTTGAACGCTAGAGGCACCCCTCTCCACTGGAAGCACTTGGGTAAAAGAACAATGGATGGACTTGAGCATGAATCCACTGACAACCATGAGTACAATCTCAAAGATCTTCTGCCAAAAAGGAGAAAGCCCTTAAACAGATCTGATGTGCACTACATTGAGGTGAGTTATGATTCATCGGTTTCATATGGCGAAAGGTTGAGGCAATTTGAATATTTCATTACTCAGAATGCATGAGCCAAATTTTCTCCAATCACTTCAAGCTATCCTATACTACTCTCACTTAAAAACAGTTTTTCTTTGCACCATTTTACACGCCAGAGCTTTGTTGGCAACACAATGCTTTGACTTTCTTAGTCTTTTTAAGTAACTCAGTTGCAAACAAATTGTAAAGCTTTCAATGGGGACTTCTAATGCTGAAAGTGTTATTTCTTCCTAACAAGATATTAGTAAACAGCTTCACCTCTTAAAAAAAAATAAAATAAAATAAAAAAAATTAACATTACACAATTAGTTACTTACATTTAAGATTTTGATTGATCACACACACTGTTTGGGTCCACCTTTCGTATTGAAGAACCAGTCTCTAGGTCTTGAGCGTTGATGGGTTTAGAAGTGTTATAGTTTTGGGCAAACTGGAATCATCAATGAGGATTTCCTCGAACCCTTTTGGGCAATGAAAACCGGCTAATGAAATTCTCTATATTTCTTTAACCTTTCCATCATTAATTTGTAAAATATGTTTTGAACAGGATGTTGTAACTGGAGTACAAGAAGCACTTTTTGTAACTCTATCGGAATTCAATGGTAGTCTGGACGATGAAGCAGGCCTGGAGAATCTTATAGAACAGCAATTCGAAGCTCTTCAGAAGGCGCTGAAGATACCCCACAAAGCATCAGAAGCAAGAACTATGGTATCAAAGAAATTCCTTACTTTATTTAGGACTGGAAAACTTGGTCCTTTCATCCTAGATGATGTCCCTGATTCTGTATCTTGAAATTCCCAGGCAGTGTTTTTTTTCCTTTTTTTGGGGTATATACTTTCTGTGTGCATGGAATCCTTGTTTTTTTCTAGTTGAAAGAATGTGTTTTCCAGTGCAAAGTGTTGCCCATGTTGTCCTATTGCATAAATAATTTGCTATTTTTATTTGGGTTAATTACAACATCATCCCCTAACTAGGACGAGAGTGTAACTTTTATTTTTTTTCAACTAAAAAAAAATGTTGCACATTAGTCCCTTGAACTACTAATTTTATTTTATTTTTTTAATATTAATTTATAACAATTTATATTTTCAATGGTCAAAATATGTGAAATCGGTTGAAGAAGATACATTGAATATATGTGAAATCCATTGAAGAGGATACATTGAAGATAATACATTGAAGATGTGTGAATCTATTACAGTTCCTGAATTTTGACCTCTTGCAACCCCAAGGGACTGCAGTAGACAGCATTTCCATTATTTCCTTTTAAACAGCATTTTCATTATTTTTGTACGTGTCCTTTGTGCAAATTCTCTTCTGGATTAATTCACATACTTCAATAGATTCTTCAACAGAGATATCTTCAATGGGTTATTTTCATCGTCAGGAGATGACTCTTAATGAATTCAATTGGTTATTTTCAACAATCATTTTAATCTTTCTTTTCTCATTTAAAACTTGATTATTGAATTTTTTTTTTCTTTTTTCTAGTTATTGACTGTTTACTCCTTTAAAAAGTAAAAAAATTATATTTTTAAATTGAAAGATGAGATCAATTTCATATTAATTGAATGGTGGAGATTTTTTAAAAGTAACTTTTGTTTCTGGGTGAATCTAATATTTTTAAACCAAAAAATAGTAATTACATTGAATTTTGACATTTTAAAATTTTGAACTACAAAATATAAGACATTTATAATGGCGCCAACTATCAGAAGAGGGTGCGCAATTTATGAGACGTGCCTATGTGTTAGGAACTCATCCAGCCAACCAACCCAATCAACAGCACAGGGGCATGCCAACTAGCCGCAACAACAAACCATGGTCATCAGAGACAACACTGAGGTTAGTCACATGGAGGTCGAGCAAGAACATGGCTGCAATGCCTTAGCTTTCGTGAACGCTGCAGCGCAGCACCAAAGGATAGACCAGCAAGTTCATGCCAGCAGCTCAACACTAGCAACTATATCAGTTGACCAGGACAATCATCATGTGACAGCCCAGAAGCAACCAATGCAGCAGTTACTTATGTCTGGACAGAAATTACAAGAGCAGTTAGGCCAGCAGTTGTTTGCAGAATGCTGCCAGCACACCATGAAAGTTACTAGCAGTTACTAATATAATTAGACAGGCAGGTAGCACTGTTTGGTAGCAGTTATAAGAGTTGTCTAATAGCAGTTATAAGCTATGTATCAGATATATGTAAATAAGGCTGCAGTGATAAGCAATTGCCCTGATTGAGTAGTAGTTAGGATTTGTTTGGGTGAACACTTTCTGCCATATATAAGGCAGAGTACTTCCATATATTTAAAAGGAGAATTTTATGAATAAAATTAACAATTGCAGACACAATTTGCATTATGGTTTGGCCAGCCTGAAGTTAGGCTTTCATCACTATGGTCCTCCTTCATTATCATTATTTCCCTGTCATTGCCTTTCTTCATCCAATTTAGCATATCCGGCCCATGGGCCCTCCCCCACCATACCCGTCTGATGAGGAAGACCTTACCAATCAAGGGCTCAAGGGATCGGTCCAACAGCTTTTTCCTCCTCACTTCTATGCAAACAAAGTCTATAAAGTTCCTTAAATTCTGCAAAAGATTAAGATCGTGTCAAATTGGAGAGGAAAAACAACAAAAAGGAATTTAGAACCACTTGGTGATGAAAAGTTTTAGTAGATCAAATATGGCCCGTCCAAACAAGTCAAAGCATCATCAACATTTGGTTAGGAAAGGGGAGGCTGACATGGAAATTGGGGTTATTGCATTTATATTTTTTTAATAAAAAAATGTAAATACATTTGTATAGTTGAATTTTTAACTAGTGGCATCCAACCACACGTTAATGAGGTGATATAGGTTGTTATGTCAGCTTCCTAAATCCTTTTACTAGTTGATTGAAATTAAAATTAAGAAAAAGTATTATTTGATTATTAAAAAATTACATGAATGATGTGATAATAATAACTTTGTGATAAAAATTTGTATTGAATTTTATTTCCCTAAAATGACTATCTCACACTATACCATTTAAATTCTGGTTCTATTTTTCTTACAATGAATAACTCATATGTGAATTCAATAAATAAACTCGATTAAGTAAGACGGTGTAGAATAGAAAAGTTCAATTCGTCAAATAGATAGAAATGATTTTCTTTTTATTAGGGTTGAGCTATGATTTAGCTAAACTGATATTAAGTTTAGTCCGATTCCACCCATTTATATAATAAAACAGAACTATTTTTGAAAGTATTTCTCTCACAAACTATAATTTAATGGTTACGAATGTATTTTATTCTTCAATGAATGGATGTGATATTTTATATTCATAGTGTTTCTTTGTCCACATCGGTAAATTACAATAACTTCATCTTTTCTTTTACCTATAAAAGTACTAAAATTGTGGTGTATGATCTTGTAAATAATAAATGTAAAAAAACTCATGGGCTCTAAAAAGAAACCCACTTTCTAGAGTTTTGAAAGGAATTCACTTACTTATAAGTTCTAAAAGATGACTCATTTGGTTAAAAATTTAATATGATTGTTAAATTTATATACTTAGTCGGCCTCACTTAGTGGAAAAAAGGTTTAGTTTTGTTTGATTTGTTAAATTTATATACTTCAATCATATTAGTAATTAAATTAAAAATACAAATAAAAATAGAGTTGAACAAAAATAAATAAATAAATAAATTAAATAATAACTAGATTACTTTTTTTTTTTTAATTATACCAACTCTTAGTATTCTTAAAATTTAAAAGTACAAAAAAAATATCAAAGATTAATTAGGCTCGCGAGTACTTATTTTTTTAAATTCTAATTTTAAATTTAAATTAGTCACATTTATTATATATATTTCATTTCATAAATCACATATGATTAATAATAATATTTTTTTATTTGAGTTATTTTTATAAAACTAATTAAAAATTTATTATTAAATCCTATGTGTCACTCTATGTATTTATCATTTTATTTTTTGTATAAATATTTGAATTAAATTTGTCTTGGGGGAATAATTTTCTTTTCTAAATTCTAATATTAAATTTAAATTAGGAAGGTTGACTATATTTTTTTTATAAAGTATAATGTATGATTAATAATAATATTTTTAATTTGAGTTATTTTTATAAAAATTAATAAAAAAAATTATTACTAAATTTTATGTGGCGCTCTCTATATTCACTATTTTATTTTTATAAATTTTTGAGTCAAATATAATTTTTTATTTTTAATTCCCCTCAAACTCCTACCCATTCTTTGGGCAGTTGAACTTAATGATTATATCTAAAAAGGTGTACTGACAAAGATAAAAATTTTATTTATCGATATTAATGATAATTCTTTGATCTTTTGGTTGAATTATCAATGTGATGGTGACACTGAATTTTGAGTTTGTATTGAGTGTTTAGTTGATAGCTTTCTAATTGTGCTTTAATTCTTCTAAAGGAAAAAATATAATGAAAACATAATTTATTCTGAATTTTTTTAAAAAATAAATGTGCTAATATATTTCAATTTCAAAGGCGTGTTTGTTTAATTTTAGTTGACGAGTGTTGTAAGCATGAGTTATTCGCTAGTATTATCATATAACATGTTCAACAAATTGTCGAAGAAAATAAGATATACCTGTTTGAGGCTCCAAAATTTTTTAAAAAGTTATAAAAAATTTCAAAAGTTTCAAATTTTTTCAATCAAATTTCGCCACATATTATATTTTACATCACATCAATACTTACTTTTGAATTTTTTTAAATTTTTGTGACACTCCAAACACACTCATTAAAGTTATCATCTTATAACTGAATAAAAAAATTTTAATTTATAAAAATATATAAAATTAGTATTTATCAGTGTCAAAGATATAAAAATAAATCTTAACTTTTAATAAAATAAAGTAAAATTTTAACCGTTAATCCAACATTTAAACGTAAAATTAACTGAGTAGATTTGCCTTATAAATTTTAAACAAATCTTAAATAACATTTATTTTGAAATTGGAGTTAGATTATTTCTTTAATAATTGACGTCCTCTTGTAGCACTAATTTATTTTATTTATTTATTTGTGGATGGACCCTCCCCGTGGACAGTGCAGCGCCAACCATGTGTCAAATGTTGGTTTCGCTACGACCGGTACGGTCCTCGACCATACCCAACACACACACTCTCTCTCTCTCTCTCTCTCTCTCACACACACACACACACACACACACACACACAAGAGCTTTCCTCTGCCGCATCATGATGTGCGTGCGTAAGTCTGTATGGAAATTATGCAGTTCAGGGACAAAAAAAAAAAGCTTGAATCTCTCTCTCTCTCTCTACATATATTTGTATGCGCTGTGTTGTTGTCTGGTTCTGGGTTTGGATTGCTGTCTGTCAATTTTTTTTAAATCTCTCACAAATAATAAACTCAACCGAGTTAGTTAAAAAAAATAATAATAATCCTTTTGTCTTCTTCTTCTTGTGCCCTTCTTGCAGGCTCATCTCACAGAATCTCTCTCTCTATTCTCCTCTCCTCCGTATAACTCTCCTCTCTCACCTCAGAGATTGATTCAAAACCCCACACACACCCATATTCCAGAAGAAAGAGAGCGAGGGTACTAAGACATGGTCCTTTTCATGCTCCTGTTCAGGAACCTTCTCCTACTCTTCACCGTAGCTGTAGTTGAATCTTTTATTCCCGGTGCAAATCAGACCAGAAATTTGTCTCTCACCGGTAATGACAACCCTCCTCCGCCGTCACAACGGCCTCCGCCACCGCCCTCCTTGAAGACGGCCCCTTTCAAGCCAAGCGTTGCGGTCATCGTGGGCATTTTGACCACCATGTTCTCCGTCACATTTCTCCTACTTCTCTACGCCAAGCACTGTACAAGGGGTAGGGGGCAGCCCAGCAGTTCCGGCGGGACGGTTCCTCCGTCTGCGGCCAGGAAGAACTCCGGCGTCGACAGAACTGTGATCGAATCGCTTCCCATTTTCCGATTTGGATCGCTCAGAGGAGAAAAGAATGGGCTCGAATGCGCTGTCTGCTTGAACCGGTTCGAACCAGCGGAGCTCCTTCGATTGCTTCCCAAATGCAAGCACGCGTTCCACGTCGAATGCGTCGACACTTGGCTCGACGCCCACTCCACCTGCCCTCTCTGCCGCTACCGTGTCGATCCCGAAGACATCCTCCTCGTTGGCGACGACGCCAAACTTTTGGGACAAAACTACTCCTTGCCACCGCCGCCAGCACCGGCACCGCCGCAAGGATGCGAGGAAAGTTTACAGCGAGTGTCAGGAAGGCACTCGTCGGCGGGGGAGAGAGGAACTCGCGATGGTTTCTTGCAAGCTGTCCTGCAAAGACCTGGCGAGTCATCGTCGGAATTTCCCCACCGCGAGGGCGGCGGCGACGCCATCAACAACAACCTTCAGACGGCGAGAAGATCTCTGGACAGTTGGACCACGGGGAACAAGAAGAAGAAGACAATCGCCGAAATAGCGTCAGCCGGATGCTTTGACCGGCAACCTCGGAAAGACGAGCTCCTGCTAACGATGGAGGACGGGACGAGGTCCGATCGGCGGCGATTGGAGCACCGGATCATAGTCTCCGCCGTAGACGGAGGCACTGTGTCCAGGTTCAATCGCAGGTGGAGCGACGTGCAGCCGTCGGATCTGCTGTATCTACGGTCGGAGATGATAATGAGCGACAGCCGTCGGTTCTCGGGACTATCACGGCCGTCAGTAAGCCGGGGGCGGGACCATCAGAATCATTTTATGCCGCCGCTGCACAGGAGCACGGCGACCAGTAATGTGGAGAAGCAGAGTAGCAGAAGCGTAATAAACGGGAGAAGCGTGTCAGAAATCACGGGATTGAGTAGGTTTTGGAGTAATAACCACCAACACGAGGAGCAGCGCCGTCACACGAACCACCGGCGGCGATTGCAGAGGGCGGATGGACAGGCGGGGTTGCTTTCGAGATGGTTGGCTAGTATCTCTCAATCACAAGACACACAGCCAACTGTACGGTCTTGACCCCAACGGCCTTGCTATTATTAGTAAGTAACTTTAGGTTATACATGTATTATATGTGTGTATATATTAATTATTTTTTGAAAAGAAAAATCTAATGGCTTTCATTTCAGAAAAAAATCATACTAAAAATTTATTTAAGTGAACTTAAAATTTGAAATTGCAAGAACCTATTACACTCCAATATTTAAAATTTTAAGTTTTCATAAGTTAAAATAAAATTCTTTTTGTTCAAAAAAATCAATTTTTAACAAAATTTTATTAAGGTAGTAATCAAACAATTTTTTGTTCAAAGGGAGCCTAAATTTGTTTTTGAATCTTAGATTCTTAATAAAGTTAAATCTTATTTGTTACTTAATGATTCGACCATTCAATTTGAAAATTCAATTATCAACTTCACCACCGTTAATTAGCGAATAAAATTTAATTTTAGGAACTTAAAAAGTTTAAAATTAACTTCATGCTCTCTCAATTCGTTTGTCCGTATGTAATATATTTAACCCTTGTCAACCCTTTTAGTGTGTACTCGGAAGATCAAGATGAAAATGAGACAAATCAAACCGAGATCCATTAGTTATTTATACGGAGTTTGAATTTAATTTAAATTTTTATTTAAGTTTGATTTAAACTTTTAT
>JAVXUM010000021.1:3646480-3657756 GCA_035590655.1 Pouteria glomerata | reverse complement strand
TCTACCTTTCAAAAGAAAGAAAAGAGGAAAAAAAAAAATGTTGCTTGTTGTATATGAAATTAAAGTTCACTCTAGCTGCTACTGCAGTAACCTATTTTAGCAATACACCTTTCAAAAGAAAGAAAAGGGTAAAAAAAAAAGTGTTGAAAGGAAGAAAAGGGAAAAAAAAAAAAGTGTTGCTTTTTGTTTATGAAATGAAAGTTCACTCTAGCTGCTACTGCAGTAACCTATTTTGAAGCCTTTAGCGATACATGTTCTGGTAGAAATAAGTTATTTTTCCTGTTTTCGAGGGATATAACGGATGTCTCAGAACATTGAAGCCTTTAGCGATACACATTGTGGTAGAAATAAGTTCTTTTTCCTGTTTTGGAGGGATATAACGGATGTTTCAGATCATTAAGTGGATGTTAGTTTGCCACTGGTTCTGTGGTCTGTAATGTCTTGTTCCTGGACAAAGGTAAAGCAGTGTGGGTAACATTACACGAGTGACAAGAGGAGATGGCACAAGTCCATAAAGTACCGTTTTTGAGGATCAATCATGCAGAGCAGGGTGCTGGAGGCAGTATTCTTTGCAAAGTGAAAATGAAAAGCAGATACAAAATTAGCCCACAAGAAAACTTTATGTTGGGGTGAAAAGCACCACTGGTAAAGTGAAATCATGAGGATGTTGAATGGGTCAATATCTGGAAGTTCCAATGGCCTTCAAATACTTCAGCAGTAAAGGTTCCATTGTTTTTCAACGGTCCAAAAACACCCAAGCTGACTGGTTCAAGGACCAGGCAGTTGGAGCAGTCCAACCGTCTAACTTTCTAATAAATCAGTTTTTGCACATTGGTGTTGTTAAAAGTTTGCACACATAGTGTGCCTTGTGCTGTGCTTCGTCTTTTAGCCTCGTAAGCATCCAAGCCAAAATTAAGACAATACAACACATTTCCAGAAAACATATCCAAAGGGGAAGTTGAACAAGTGAAACAGAATGCAATCGAAATTAAAATACCTGGTGAAATTCAACAAGGATATTATTCCTCACAAGATACCTCTCAACTGATAAAGCAGCAATACATCCAGAACCAGCTGCAGTTACGGCTTGCCTCCATTCATGGTCCTATAAAAATATCAAGAAACTGAAATATGAAAAAAGTCTCAAATAATTACAAGTTTAATAATAAACACAAAGCTGTAAGAGCTTGATATACATGTTGAGACCATTCCCTAAAGCTTTTGATTCTACTGGTCACTTAACATGTTACGGAGTTACAAAGCATTAGCTCTAGAGATCACAGGTTCAACTATCTTTTATATTGTTTGCGCCCTGCAGTGTTGCTTAGTATGTTAGTTTAATTTCTGTGTTTTTTATGTACCTTACGCTAAATGTATCTCCAATACAGAATGTGAAATATGACACCTAATGTGATGCATATGACAAACGAATAGCGGAATTTTCTTCTGCATTTTGGAAAAAGTTATTGAACACATTTTAATGAAAATTAATACGCCGAGCTTCTTCATTTCTGAAAAAATCACATTGCACATTCCTTCTATTATTTTTTCTTTTTTGGGTGATAAAATCTTGTACTAATAAACAACAACAACATTTGGTTTGCTTTGACAGCTACATATCAGTTAAGTATGTTCAATATTCACTGTATCAAATTATCTTATGATAAAAGAGAAAACTTGTTGGAGCAAACAAGTTTTCTTGATGTGTTTTAGATAAATCCAAAACAGACCCTGCTCATACTACTCGCCATATAACATGGGTACATTCAGTTGGTAGTAGGAATGAAGAAAGCGTGAGGTAAGATTGAGGGACTGAATGGAGTAAATATGAAGGTGAGAATAATCATATTTAGTATGCACGCAGAATGAGATTGAGGGTGGGAGTGGTGTATGTTTGGTAGAATAGAATAAAATGATAACATGGGTAAATAGTGATATTATCTTATACAAAGACACAGACATTCTAGTAAGCAATAAAAAATTCCATAAATATTCCACCAAGGCTCATTTTCTCCATAGGAGCATAAGCCATTACCATCGTTTTTGGTAAAAAAATGGATATTTCTCCGATAGAGAGGATAGAGTATGAAATGAGCATAGTATTCTCTTTTTCAAAAGCACAACTAAACAAGAGAATGAAATGCTCATACTCATTCCACCCTTATTCTACCCAACCAGATGTAACCTCAGAATTGATCCATTCACTAAATCACAAGTAATTTTCAAAGTTATTCTCTCACGTATTTGAGTCCCCTGTGTATTCTTTTACTCAAAATATTTGTTTATCTAGAAGAGGAAAAGAAATTAAATATCATAGAAATTGTAGCAATGCTTGGATTTTATTCATCTCTTTTATTGAATGTATGACTTGGGAAGCATCCAAATAGAGGGCAAAGTTAACCAGTTAGCTGTTACGCAACTCTACTCATTGAGTATCAGGTCCAAAGTGGACAACTAATCCATTTCTAGGAAAAACAATCCCAATTTGGGATACATAATGAACATGCAAAGCTCCTTGTAACATAAAAATGAAGAAAAATTTAATTAAGTAATATTTAACATAGTTACCTGTACATCGCCAGCCGCAAATACACCCTCTTTGGAAGTTTCTGCACTACCCTCCTTCACCAACACATAACCCGAGCTGTCAAGTTCGATTTGACCTTCCAACAATTGACTATTTGGTGAATGACCTATCCCATAGAATAAGCCTTTTGCCTCAAGTACAGATTCTTCCCCAGTATCAACTTTTCTAACTAAAATGCCAGACATTTGCCCTTTTGTATTGCTAACAACATCCACAGTCTCTGTATCGAAGTGCACAGTGATGTTTGGATTGTTGTAAACTCTGAAACATTCGCCATAATCAACCTGTTAAACAAACATTCAGGGAGTTGAAACTCAACATATAAAGTGTTCATTAGTAATTGAATTCACCAAAAAGGGGGGAAGAGAGCAACCCGTTAAATGCATAAACTCAGCTAGCAAGAAAGGATCAGACCAAACTGTGCACCCAAAAGAAGGCCGAGGAGAAGGGAAGATAAAGGAAAGAGAAAATGACCACCCCGAAGCAAACTTTTGGGCCAAAATTTCCAACAAATATATTACGATGCATCAACAAGCAATCAAGTGAAATAATTCAACAAGTAAAATAACAATACTCAATGACATATTGGAAGGGGGAATATCACAGACACATGTTTAGCGTAAACCAATCAAAATCATCATAGTATCTCACAATTCCTCCACTGCAAAACAAAATAAGATCCAGGGTTATTCACCAATTAATCAAGGATTGCCCAGCCTGAAAAATGGACAGTTGTGATTTAAGACACTAACTTGATATCCTGAGAGCAGGGTGACTAGTAAGCTTAAAAATAATTAGGTGATAACACTAATGGACATTATTACCATGCTACAGTAGTTGGATCCAACTAACAAACTTTCCAAATTGCAAAATTTGATTTAAAAACAGAGATCTGCTAGGATAGATCGTAATCTTGGTTAGCAACAAAATATCTTTGTCTTTTTTTCCCTTAAAAATTCGATTATCAAGTCTAAGAATCAAAATGTGAAAGAATTCTAACCACATAAAACAGTTTTAAGAGTTCAATTCTAAGAATGACAAAGTCGTGCTATACTCTCAAATGGTTAATTGGAAGTCTAAAATATTATCAAGAGTAGATAAAAATTTTGCAGGATTTGCAGATTATGGTTTGTCAATCATTCTCTATTTATCAAAGTTATAGGTATTCTTGAATTACGGGATAGCTTCACGACCTAACAAGCACTGGCGGAAGCAGAAAGAGATAAGAGGTGTCAAGTGCCACATTTTCCCTTGATTTTGAAGGCAAAAAGACGAAAATACCCCTAATACTTTAGACTTTCCATTAAATAAACCCAAAAATTTCAAAGAAACGAGTCTACAGGTATCAAACCGAGGCCTTATTATTTTTTTGTGATAGGGATCCTTGGTGTTTGCATCCCAGGTAAATCCTTGAGTGATGTAGGAGGTGGTCTCAATTGAACCAATAAACCGTGAACAATCTTCTCTGTTATAATTTTTGAATCGATTACAACTATGTTTTTCACACTTCTTTTCTTTCTCAGCCTTTTTGTGTTTTTTTTTTTTTTTTTTTGGGAGGGGGGTGTGGACATTCTAGGTCTGACTCTGTTAACAAGAGAGAATGGGATATATATACTGCAAAATGAATTTGCATTATCGTATTCTAGCTGGACCAGGTAAGCACGTAAGCATTGTATCTCTTGGTTATGATGATTATTGAGGGCAGATATTTGTAATTTCATCTAATTGCGGATGTTAGATGAAACAGCTAGAAAGAACAAAGAAATAGAAAAAGAGAAAAGAAAACTAATTTACTATCATTTGAATACAAAAGCTGGGAAAAATCAATGAACATTAATATTTTCTTCCTTTTGCCTCGTCTCTTTCCTTCTTCACTTTCCTCCAATTTTCTCTGCAAACGCTATAAATCATTTATCTATTTTCCTATCAACCCAACTCCACCAAAGAAAGCTTTAGTCCCATCTTCCAATTTTCTACAAACACTATAAATCATTTATCTATTTTCCCACCAACACAACTCAACAAAATAAAGTTTCAGTCCCAAACTACTTTGGGTTGGCATTTATCTATTTTCCTATGACTCTGAAAATGTCATTAATCTTGTGACACGACAAGGGCATTTGATGAAGCATGAAACTTCGAAAAGGACACAGTGTTGGTGTAGAGTCCTAGACTCGCATTTTTTAATTTCCTTTAATATTTTTTAACTACCCACAACTTCAATGGTTGTGCAAAGGATCTTTTAAAATCCACCTATTTAAGTAAGTAACCATCATGAGGTGGTTATTACATGATATTCAAGTGCACCCACGTCTAGCATCTTTAAAGGATTCATTTCCAGTACTTTCTTTTGGTTGGTGAGGACAAAATGAAAGACTCTGAGAGGCCTCTAGGAGTGGTGAAATACCGCTATTGTGTAAGTGACAAGTACAATGGCAATATAGAAGTTGCACAGTATGTGTATGTGCGTGAGTAAGAGAGAGAGATTTTTGCAAATGCTTTTGAAGCTTTTAGGAAAAATGTGAAAACACGAACATTTTCAGCAATAAGCCTTGATATTATCAGTCACGAGCATCAACTTTATCCCTTTAGAGTCAACAGAATATTGATTGAAAGGGAAGAACACATTCTACAAGTCCACTTACCATACCACAAATTTTTTATAATATAGCTGTAACCAGATTCCAACAACGTTAATCATAAGGCAAAGATAAAGGAAAGAGATTTGTTGTGATACGTGTTTCATATTCAAACTGGAGAACTAGAAAGGGACGAGAAGTTTTTGGAGCAGAATGTAGCCGAGTCTAGTGAGCGGAGTGGAGCGTAGGAAACTCCTCCGTATGGATACACGTGTTGTTGCGTACGGGGGTGCGGGAGGAGCATCTTATTGCAATACGGTATGGGTATTTTAGTCTTATTGATGGAATTAGACTTTTAATATGTATATATGTGTGTGTGTGTACGCTCTATTATACTATGTAACTCTACAAGGAATTTTGAAGTCAATAAGAAATATTCCAGCTGTCGGGAATGTAGGCAATCTTGCCAAACCATGTTAATTTTGTGTGTTAATTTCTTCTTTTCTTGTTACTTTCTTCATTCATATTTGCACTTTAGATTCCCTCAAAGAATATCTAAATGATTGGTCGGGAGAAAGAATAGCACAAAACTATAAAACTTCCTATTGCAGGCAAGGAAAACAGCAAATAACTTCAACCAAGAAAGCCGAAGGGCCCTTGCTATGCATGTGGAAAATTGAACTAAGGTTTGAATGAACAATAATCCAACATCTAGCAACTCTCACGTTCTTCATTTGAAAACAGAAAGAAAAAGGAAAAAAAAAAGAAAAGAAAAAGAACAAATAATATGCACAAACATGAAGGATATTCTGGTCCAAATTGAAGAAACGTGTCAAGAAGATAAGAAGCCAGGTGTATATATTAAAAGGAAAGAATATAGAAACAAAAGCTAGAATAGACACCTTCCAAGCCAAATTAAGGAAACACTTCAATTATAGTTTCTAAAGCTATATCCAGATAAAGGCAATGCAAAATGAGCAGTTTACACAGCATTCTATAACAACTTAAAACGAAAATACAAAACATGAGTAAAGGAATTAGAATATATATTATACATATAGCTCAATTTAACACACCTATCTTGCATTGCTTTGGATGCTTTTAGTTGATTCTTGCGTACAAGTAAATGCACATGACGAGCATATTTTGTCAAGTATAATGCTTCCTCTGTAGCTGTATCACCTCCTCCAACCACAGCAAGAACTTGGCCCTTAAATAGTGGTGATGCTCCATCACAAATTGCGCAGGCACTAATGCCTCTACTCCAAAACTCATCTTCACGAGGTAATCTGAGCCTTTTTGCAGTAGCTCCTGTGGCAAAGATGACGCTATGGCACTTCACCTGAAAAACAAAGGTGGACAAGAAAATTTTATGACTCAAAGAACCAAGGAATAGCCATAGGCATAGAAAGGGTTGCGGAGAAGGGACACCAAAACTGGACTCAGCTCACTCTTGACAAGGACAGAGCATGTCATATCGAAATATATACTTGTCAAAACATACACACCAAAGAGAGAGACAGAGATAGAAGAATGCCAGCAAATCATGAGTCATTTTTTCAATTTATAAAATTGTGTTTGTATTTCACACTTGACTCTTCTACATTAAGAAAAAATATAAGTTTTAACTAGACACACGGATAATGGTATAAGGCAATGTCAATTATGTCAAGTTGACGTGTAACCAACAAATTCAACACTCATAATGCATAAAATGGATGTCTTATGTATAAAATGCCCTATTTTACACTAAAATGTCATTTTATGAAAAAATAATAAAATGGGTGTTTCAAAAATATAAATTATAACTGGTAGTTTCCTAGTGTTCTTGGACATGACAGTTGGATGAACCCAACACTCAGGACCTGTACTCTCCCCCAAAACTCACGCCCAAGTACATATAACAAAAATTCAACCGTTGAATAAGGCCCTGAAATGCCCCAAAACTCTGTCACGTACACCATTACCATTATTGTTACATTAGCCATCATTGTAATATCAACAGTACTTATAACCTTGCTCAGCTTTGTTAACAAATTGGCTGTGAAGTATTTCAAAACTAAAAGTATTAACCTCCAATGACTGGGTTGCACTGAAGCGAGACTACTAAACCCACTCAAATCTTAAAAACCTTCAACAAACTTGTCAAACACTAGGGTTGACTTAACTAATAAAAGATACAAACAGACCTAACATGTAAGTGTTGCATTTGCCCAACAAATCATTTAGTCGTTACACCATAACAAGGTCATTTTTAAGGGCAGATTAAGAACACCAGATAACATGGATCTTCAATAATATATATGTTTGGGCAACCATTTAATTATGCAAATAGAACTACATGCCACAAAAATAACAATAATTATAAACAAACTTCACCTTACGTTCACTACTTTGGACTGTAAAAGGACTATTCTTCACATCAATAAATTCAACATCTTCCAGAAATAATTCTGCTCCCCAGCGCTCGGCTTGACGCCGCATCCTAGTTTGTAAACAGTGCCAATTTCTTATGTACTTATAGTCAAAATTTTAGCACACAATTGACAGACAAAATTAAGACAGTGTCCAAGACATTTATTAAACTCTTGATTTACCGATCCATCAGATCAGGACCAGTTACTCCATCCGGAAAGCCTGGGAAGTTCTCCACTTCAGTGGTAGTCATCAACTGTCCACCAGGAACACCACCTGCTTGATACCCCTCAAACACAACAGGCTTCAAGTTGGCCCGAGCTGCATAAATTGCTGCTGTATATCCAGCAGGACCTGAACCTATAATAACCAGATTCTCGATGCCTTGAGCTGCAAAAACGAAAATATTAATTCAATCCTTAAACACCACTTTTCTGTTTTTTCCAAATCTTCACAACTCAAATACTAGAAAAAGATAAACTGCGGGTAATCCTACCATAACAAGATACTGCATGAAAAGGAATGCACAAAAACATCATAAATACCACAACACCTTCAAAGTGGATGAAGCTTGCATTAAATCCTAGAAGTACATAGATGATGTATATCTTGTATGGCCTTTGTGCTTTATTTTGTACGTTTCGTACTGGGGTATCCCAACTTTGTTACGTACCATTCTTCTCAGCACTAGTTGATAACATTGAATGCTAAAAATAAATTGCATTGGAGAACCATCGGTCGATTAAAAATACAATCCAAGAAGGGAAAGAATGAAAAGGTATTCATCCTTCTGAATAAGTTCTTGAAAATTTAAAATAAATCATGTCCATTTTCACTTGGTAGCTTAGAACGGAACAAGATTCGAACCTCCCAATTTTAAGCGGGTAATTCAAAGTTTTCAAATAAATTAGCTCATCAACAAAATGAGAGCATTTAAGACCTCATAAAATTTGTAGGTTCTTGAATCGTTTCATTTTTACAGCCCGAACTTCTCTAATCATATAATTCATAAATGGAATAATTCTAAAATGGCCCAATTGGGAAAACCAAATGATCTCTAAAATCTGACTGAATTTGTTTACATTACTTTCTACAGGTGGTGGATAATCTAACAATGTATAATGGGACATTGCCCTCAAATCCTAAAACTAAATACCAGATACTGAAGAGTGAGAAAACAACGAAAAGCACAAAGTCAAATGAGAAGGGGATAGAATTATATATATATATAGAGAGAGAGAGAGAGAGAGAGAGAGAGAGAGAGAGAGAGAACCCCAAAATTGAATTCGTGGCATTAGACACGAGTCAAGAAAAAGTAAAGAAGTTCAAACTTCATTAAAAAACTTACACGAATGTATAAATATAAACCGACATACACAAAAAGGACATAAATGTGTGTGCATATAGAATAGAGGGAGGAATTTGATTGTGACCTGAAGAGCTAAGGAGCTCTTCTGAGGAAGCTCTGACTCGAATCGACGATAAGGCAGAGCAACGAGTCAAAGCGTGGTGAGCCCGACCTACCACGCGAACCGAACGCCGGTGAGTCAACCCGCCGGCTCGGAGCAAGATGAGACTGTTGGGAGAGAGAAGAGGGAGGGAGTTGGAAAGAGTGGAAGGAGCGGCGATGGCCATGGTCGCTCGGTGAGGCACGCCTCCGACGATTCCGATTCCGGCTCCGTTTGGAGATAAATTGTTAGCCATTCGTTACGGACCATACAATAAAATCCAATTCTCCACCAGCTAACCATTCTTGCCTGTCTTCTCTGTTATATTACGTCCGCTCTCTGTCCTTCTCTTTTGTTTTTTCTGCAAGAGTGGATTTGGGCCGACAGCCCAATCGGTTCAGCCCGACAACATCTTTATATATATATATATATTCATATTTATAGTTAAATATCTTAAAAATTAAAAATTTTATTAAATAATTAATTTACTTCAAAATTATGTTAAGGGTGCGTTCGGTATAAAAAAAAAAAAATAAACTTTTATCAATTTTTATCTTGATGCTAGCAGATGTCATTCTTGGAAAAAGAAATTTGTTTAGTAAAGATTTGTAAAAGTTAGAAAAATTGATAAAAGTTAAAAATGTGTATGGTAAATTTTAGTAAAAAAAGTTGATAATAGGTGAAAAATTAGTAAAAATTTGTAGTAGGCAAACGAGCTCCAGATTATTTAAATTTTGAGTTAACGTATTTTTATTATATTATTTTTATATATTTTTGAATAATTTGGTATTCATATTAAATAATATTCATGTTGAATTTGAATCATATTCTCGTGTCAGATATAATATTGCAACTCCTAAAATTATGTAAACGTAAACTTGAAATTTGAAATTTTGTATATTTTTTAATTTGTTGGATCAAATTGAATATCCATTGCAATAGTTCTTAAACATGAATAGCCCTCAAATTTTCAATAATTTTTTGGGGGTAATTTACTTAAACATTTATTATTGGGATTTGCTAATAAGGCAAAATTATTTCATATCTCTTTCATTTATTTAACAAATTAACTCCACATTTACCCAACTATATAATTTAACATATAACATAATTTAATTAACAAAGAATAAGAATAATCTTAATATTAGCTAAATTTTATATTTTTTTCTCAACAAAAAAATAAAAATTTAACAACTATTTGTCAAAAAATTATTTTTTATCTATTTATTAAAAAATAAAATTTTCAAATTCTAAGATACGTAATATCTACATTTATTTCTTACAAACGTAATATAATTTATTATTATTGTTTTAAGAAAATATTGAACGCGTCTGGAATCTAAAAAATTATAAAATTTCATAAATTAATTTTTATTAAATTAATTATTCAAAATTTTTAATATCTTTTCTCTATTAATAGTATAATAATAGTAATCAAAATACTTTTAAAGGTATGCATAATTTGAATAATTACTTCTAAAATATAAATTTTGTAGATTTTTTTAGTCATAAAATTTGATTTAATAATAAATTTTACTTATTGATTTAGAAATTAATGGAGTTTGGATAATTAATTTTAAAATTTGAAATTTTTATATTTAATTTTTAGTTTGGACAACTAATTTTAAATTTTGAAGTTTTTATATTTATCTTTTAGTGTTAAAAATTTTACTAATTAATTTACTAATTAAGGAAAAAGAGTAGCTTGGATAGTTAATTTAAAATTTAATTTTATATATTTATCTTTTAGTATTAAAATTGATTTAATAAAAAATTGACTAATTAGTGAAAACATTGGTTTAGATAATTAGTTATTAAAATTGAATTTAATATATTAGCCTTTTAGTTATGAAGATTGATTTAATAATAAATTTTATTATTAGGTTTACTAATCAAGGAAAATACAAATAGTTTGAATAATTAATTCTGAAATTTGAATTTTATATATTTATTTTTTATTCATAAAAATTAATTTATTAAATAATTTTAATAATTAGTGAAAACAATAATTTGAATAATTAGTTTTAAAAATTGAATTTATATATTCATTTTAAAGTTATGAAAATTAATTTAATAATAATTTCTATTAATTGATTTACTAATTAAGAGAAAACATGAATTGTTTAGATAATTAGTTTTAAAATTTAAATTTTATATATTTTTCTTTTAGTATTAATTAATAAAAAAATTTATAATAAAATATTAATTTAGATAATTTATTCAAAAATTTTAAATTTTTATATTTAT
>JAVXUM010000021.1:3613170-3623572 GCA_035590655.1 Pouteria glomerata | reverse complement strand
CCGGGGAATGGTTTCTCCTAAAAAGGACCCCCAAGGCACCCTCCCTGTAGGAGCCTTATGCTTGGTTCAAAAAGAACTTCTCCAAATGGCATTCCGCCCGCGAGAATGGTTTCTCTAAAAGGACCCCTAAGGCACCCTCCCTCTAGGAGCCTTATGCTTAGTTCAAGAAAAAATTTTCCAAGTAGCATTCCCCCCGTGGGAATGGTTCCTCCAAAAGGACCCCTAAGACACTCTCTCTGTAAGAGTCTTATATTTGGTTCAAGAAAAATTTCTCCAAGTGCCATTCCCCCCTGCAGGAATGGTTTCTCCAAAAGAACCTCTAAGGCACCCTCCTTGTAGGACCCTTATACTTGGTTCAAGAAAAATTTCTCCAAGTAACATTCCCCCCGCGGGAATGGTTTCTCCTAAAAATGACCCCTAAGGCACCCTCCCTGTAGGAGCCTTATGCTTGGTTCAAGAAGAATTTCTCCAAATGGCATTCTGCCCGCAGGAATGGTTTCTCCAAAAGGACCCCTAAGGCACCCTCCCTCTAGGAGTCTTATGCTTGGTTCAAGAAAAAATTCTCCAAGTAGCATTCCCCCTGCGAGAATGGTTTCTCCAAAAGGACCCCTAAGGCACCCTCCTTATAGGAGTCTTATGCTTGGTTCAAGAAGAATTTTTTCAACTGGCATTCCCTCCGTGGGAATAGTTTCTCCAAAAGAACCCATAAGGCACCCTCCCTATAGGAGCCTTATGCTTGGTTCAAGAAAAAATTCTCCAAGTAGCATTCCCTCCGCAGAAATGATTTCTCCTAAAAAGAACACCTAAGGCACCCTCCATGCAGGAGCCTTATACTTAGTTCAAGAAAATTCTTCGAGTAATATTCCCCTCGCGGGAATGGTTTAACTAAAAGGACCCCTAAGGCACCCTCCATGTAGGAGTCTTATGGTTGGTTCAAAAAAATTCTTCGAGTAATATTCCCCTCGCGGGAATGGTTTATCTAAAAGTACCCCTAAGATACCATCCATGTAGAAAGCTTATGCTGGATTCAAGAATTTCTTCCAACGACATTCACCACCGTGGAAACGGTTTCTTTAAAAAAAAAAAAAAAAAAAAAAAAAAAAGACCTCTTAACACCCTTCAAAGAAGAGCTTCACGCTTGGTTCACTGAAATTCTTCAAGTAACATCTCTCTTGTGGGAATGGTTACTCGAGGATCCTTAAGCCCCCCCACCCCCCCCAATTAAAGGAGTTTTGTGCCTAGGTTCAGAAATTTCACTGCGAATTCTAAACTCAGAAATTGCTTACAAGCCCTAATGATAATTTATTTACATGATTTAGTTCTGAATTCATTTTCACTATATTGCCACTACTATAGTTATTCTCCGCGTGAGTATTTCTTGCCATTACTATAAAATATTCATTTTCACCACGTTCGCGAGAAGGTTGTTTTTTTTTTTTTTTAAAAACTCACTCCATAAGACATTTTGAGGAGATGATTGAATTAAATCTCCAAGTTAAATGCATTGCATTTTCAAAGATCTTCACTGAAGGGAGCTTATGCTAATGTTGTGCCGCGCGAAACCTTCACGTGGTCATTCACTACTTTTCCTCATAGCATTTGAACAAGTTTGAAAAAAAAAAAAGGGATAAAGGATTTCAAATATGTATATAAAACCCATGTCTCATGCATTCAAAAGTCATTCATTAGCAAAGTTCATTTCTATCCTCTAAGGGATTACAAAAAGGGGGAAGACAAGCTATTCCTATTGCAACATATTTTAAAAAATGCTCTGGTCAGGGGACCAAGTGGTTGCACCAAGATCTTCCAGGGCCCTTGCATGGTCTGTTAATTTTTGTTGATCATTCCTTAGCCCTTGGAGTAGTTTCTTCGTCTTGCGGATCTCATGTTGAATCCTTTCTAGTTCAGTCTTGACTTGGGCAGCTTGGAGTGAACATCGTGCCTTTTGTACACTAGCTTCGAGCCAACGAACGTCAATTCGACCAAAACGTACCGGGTTCAAACCTTGACGTAAGGAGTTAATCTCTCCAAGCGTCAAAGCGCTTGAAGGTTTTTCAGCTAAACTCTACAAGAGCACGCCCAAAAATTGTAAGTTCATAACATGGACGAAGCGAGGTTCTTTTAACATGTCCTCAAATAAATGGCCGCGGCAATCATATAGTTTATTGAGGAAAGGCAAAAACACTAGTGTCACCCCATCAAACAATTCCTCTTTGTCAAGCAATGTTGAAGGAGCTTCAGGGATTGGCCTCGAGACATTTGGTGCGGTAGAAAGGATGCTCGGAGTAAAGATTGAAGGTGCGGCTGGGATCGCCACATTAATAGCCGTGCCTGACGTCATATGAACACGCGCGGGAACATCCAAAGAAGATCCTGCTGTGCAAAGGCACTTAGGGATCTCCGCGAGAGAAACGGTGTTTGAAATTTGCTCCATGGAGCTTTTGGGCCGCTTCTTGCCCCTCGGAACCATGCCCAACTGATCCATGAATTGGCATTTCCCCCTCAAGGTAAGTTAATGTTTGAAAGGGAAGCCCAATTGGGTCTGTGGCCCCCGCGGAAGAATTAATTGGTCCTTGGCAGGATGAAGGAGGATTGGCCTGATCAACTGCCGCGGTAGGTGCATCCACGGCAGGGGAAGCAGTGTTTCCTTCTACATCAAGCTAATTTTCTTTGACCAAGCGAGGGGACGATTGGGGAATTGTACAAGGGACAATTAGTGATTCTGATTGTGAGGAGGATGTTAAAGTTGATCCTGACGCGGCAGGCATTGGTAAATCAATCCCGATTCGTTCCTCGGCATCTCCTGAGGCAGCTAATGGGGAAGCATCCGAGCCTTCGAGTGTTGCAACGGATGCCGCGATTTCGTCCTAATCTAACTCAACATAAATTTTACTTCTCTTTGAAGCAATGTTTTTCTTCCGCAACGAAGAGGATTGACCTTCAATAGCCTATGTTGAGATATCATAGTGTTAGTCAATATTCATGTATAAAGGAATAGTTGTAGTACAAATTAACCAACCTTTCTAAGACGTTTCTTTGACGGTGCAATACTTGTTTTTTTTTAATTCTCTGCGACAAACCTCAGGGCACCAGGAAAAACATCTTCGTCTGCGGCCGCTACCAAAGTCGCCCCACTAGAAATTGTGTTGGTCGCGGTCCCAGTGATAATGCCTAAAGCTTTCTTAAAACGGGAAATGACGGACCCACGGGAATGAGTCCATTTGATTGGAGAAAGTAAGGGATCATCTCTAAAAATGCAGGGAACTCTGATGGCTTCAGGAACGCCTCGAGCATACCTTTCAAATAATTGGAGTTGGTGATACCACCAATTCCCATCCGCAATGGGCCAGATGCCCTCGCGGTTAGCACTGGGCAATGAATGAAAGTTCAGAGTCAACAACAAAAGTGTTAGTTTTTCTCCAGAAATTGTGACAAACTCTCTGAAGGAGATTTACTTTCGCCGCGGATAGGGGAGCCTTTATCAAATCTCAATTGGCGGGCAATGCGGTGGGGATTATATTCCACAGAAACATAGCCATCATCCGTTAACGCCGGAAGGCTCTGAGAAGTTATCCACGTGGCCCAAAGTACAACATGGGGATTTAACGTATTTGCGCGGACAAGTTCAATAAAGATGTCTTCTTCAAAGTACCATGGTATAGATTAGGTTCCAATCAAAGGTTCAACATAAGGCCTCCAACAAAATTCTTCCGCGCGATCGAAAACCGGAGACAGTTTCTTACCCAGACCAGCACTGAACCAGCGAGATGATCGCGGCTCATTATGAGTCTGAACTTCATTATCCTCGCTGTCTGTTCTAGAAAAGTGATGTGGCTTTGGAGCAAACTTCCTAAACCTTTCAAACAGCCACATTTGTAGAAATGGAGTGCAAATGTATGAAGGAGTGTCATAACGACCCACGGAGCATTCCATTCGTTTGTTGATCAGGTCAAGACGATGAAAGAAAGTACCCAAGAACATAAGACCCAAAGATATTTACTTGCCCAAACTCAAGGCAGCAGCAACACGAAAAACATGACTTCGAACTCCGTCTGCAGGTGACCCTTCGAAAATCTGCCTAGAGAGCCATGCGGCAAGGTACTCAGCGAGATGATGAGGATGGTTAAGCCTAGGACCGTCAACATAATCCCTCGCTCCCCCGCAGGGATCTGCATAGTCTCTCCACCAGTAGTGCATCCAACCTTTAAAGGTGGTCTTTGAGTGAGTTGCGTCGCGGTCAGCTTTACGGTTGCCGTTCTTATCGAAGTATAATCCCAAGTTGTTTTGAACAGAGTGAGCCACCAACAAGGCATCCATAATAGTCCTTTCTTCAGGAGTCTCCGCCGTCAGAATTATGTTCTCCTCGCCCCAAGTAGGGAGAGACATCAACATGGCAACGTCTTCTAGGGTAGGGGCAATTTCACCGTATGAAGTAATGAAAGTGTGAGAAAATGAACTCCACCGCGATAAAAGAGTTTCAATGGCAAGAGTGTTCCGCGTAATACGTAATTTAGAAGAACTCCGTATTGCCTCGAACACGTTGGCCTTCTTTAGAATTCTCCTGAAACGAGTTTGAGACAAGACCTAGGCGGACCAAGGCACCATCCGTTCGAAAGGGGCAACTTAGTTGAGGATATGGCAAAACGAGTACGGATATTCCCCTCGTTCAATATTTAGTCGCGGCACTGAGGAAGAAAGAATGTGCACTTCGTTTTGAGGTTTTAATCCCAAAACATAGGAAGAATCATTCATTCTATCCATTACTTCCACTTTCATTGATTCCCTTGTTTTAAATATATACCTATCTCTATCTCACACTAAGCTAGTAGATTAACAAACTATAAATCTGGCAAGTTAAGCTTAGCATCTCTTTCCAACATTTTTGTACATTTATGTCATTTAATCCATCCCTAATTGCCTATTTATTGTATACTACCACTTTTAATTTTCTAGTTTGAATTTCTTTATTGCAACAAGAAATTTCTAGAGATTATAATCCTATTTCGATTGATTTCGCAGCTCTTTGAGATACTTTCAAACCCTTATACCCTGCTTGTTTTCAAAAAATGCAACGAAACAAGATTTTTGTTTGTTACATTTTCCTATATGTTTCCCCGAAACAAATGCATTCAAATCATTATAATTAACACCTTAATTCATATAGGCCTGTCCATTGACCGGGTCTAGAAAAGCAACCTGTCTTCGAAGCTTCCCAATAGAGCTCAATTCCCCATATCTCCCTCCCCCTTCCAACTTAATACCATACAGAATTTGCAATAAATCCAAAAACTCCCCTAGCTCCCAATCATTAACATCTCTCACAATACTATGTGCCAAAAAGGAGCCCCATCCACCAACCTAGAGTACTTGTCCACACTAGCCTTCCAGTTCACTATACTAGAGACTATATGGGGTAAGTCCTCTTAGCATCCCTACTCCCTTCCTCCATTTATAGTACCAGAAGCGCACCTATTGTCCTTCTCCACCCTCATTGAACACTGCTCCACAAATCCACCAAAACATATCTAATGTTCCTCCAAACTTCTATACAAAATGGCTCTATAACAATCTCGAAAGTCCAATCACCCTAATCAACACCATATTTGGAAGTCATCACCTTTCTCCACACCTGGTCCTTCTCCTCAACAAACCTCCAAAGCCATTACCTCAACAAGGTGGTGTTAAAGTGCTTTAACCTCCTAATGCCCAACCCACCATGCTTCAAGTGCTAGCATCTCGTATCCCATTTTACCAAATGGTACTTTTAGACATCTTCAACCCCCTACCCATAAAAAGGAGATCCCTACTACGTTTCACGAGTCTCTAATCATCAGTTTAGACATCGGAAACAAGAACACAACATAAATTGGGAAATTTCATAACTTGCACTTAATAAGCATGAGCCTTGCACCTTTGGATAGATATTGCCTCTTCCACCCAACTAGACTCCTATTGAACTTTTCCACGACTCCATCCCCTATAGGGTAAGCCTTAATAAAGAACCCCAAAGGTAAACCAAGGCATGTAGACAGTAGTTTCCCCCTCTTACAACCCATGATTCAAACCAAGTCATCCAAACTAGAGGCCCCACCAATAGGAATGATTTCTGACTTACCTAAGTTGATCTTCAAGTTTGATACTGCTTCAAAACAAAGTAGCACGCACTTCAGTTGACCAAGCTGAAGACGATCAAACCCACAAAAGATGATAGTATCAGCTACAAACAAAAGATGTGAAATCATAACCACTGGAGACCTTCCCTTTGAAACCTCAAATCCCTCTTAAGAATCCTTCCTAGACTACCATCTGATCATTCTACTTATCACCTGCATGAATATAAAAAATAGCGGAGACAAAGGGTCAGTTTGTCTTAGGCCCATCAAAGAATTAAAGAAAGCAGAATGGGTGACATTTACAAAAACTGAAAATGACAGTACCAATATATCATCATCTAATCCATCTAGTCCATTCACCCCCAAAACCCATTCTATCCACCATATTAACCAAGAAGTCCCAGTTCACATGATTGTAGGTCTTCTCCACATCCAATTTGCAAATAATACTCGAAGACCCATTGCACAGCCTTAAATTGACAACCTCTTTAGCCACCAAAGCAATATTCAGAACCTATCTCCTTTCCAAAAACACAAAGTCTCAAATGCTAAACTCACTAACACTTTCTTCAATCTAATTGCTAAAACTTTACCAATCAATTTATAGACTCCACCCACCTTGCTGATTGGACAAAAATTTCTAATATTTATCAACCTCTTTTTTCAGAATTAAAGCCGTAAAAGTACAATTGAGGCTTTTTTCGAATTTGCATTGATTATAAAATTTAAAAAAAAAAAAAATCCCATAATATCCTCTTTTACCATATCCCAGCAATGAAGAAAGAAGGCAATGAAAACCCATCAGGACCCATGACTATCTCTGCTTAACTCTTTTAGAGCACTCCAAACTTCCCCATAGAACCTGTCCAGCAAAACCACACAAGCCTCCTACTAATTGTTTCCAAACAATGACATCAATCTTCAGCTTATAAACCATGGGTCCCGAGAACAAATTTTGGTAATAAGAGACATTTGCCCCTCTAATCTCCTCTTCAATATCCAAGACCCTCCCCACTACACAAATTGCATATTTGACACTTTTTTTTTTTTGAAAGCAATATTGTGGAAGAATTTAGTTTTTCTATCCTCGACACCATCCTGAACCCCACTAAAACACACCGCCCCCCCAAATAAAAAACAAAAAAAAAAAGCCTCTATTTCAATAACAAGAACACACATTCTCATCCTTACTTGCTCCACTTTTATCAAGCACCTTCCTCCTCTATTGGAAAGTCCTCATACCAACACCCATCAACTACCTTTGACACATTTGTCGCAGCGCCTCTTGAGAGTTGTCTAATACATCCCCCTAGACAACTCTTCCAGCAGCAAAACAACACCCCTGTAGCCTGTGAATCGTTGCACAACTGAAAACGTCATCTCACCCTTGTCGACAATGTGAAAGGTCTACTGCAAAACCTGAAGGATCATTTCTCTTCATACCCTTCATTTCAATCATTCCTCATTGCAAGACCAAAATTAACTTAGAAATAATAATGATAGATATGTTATACTACAGTTTGGATGAGATTATGGCCCTTGATAGAGTGGATTGGAAAAACAAGATCCATATAACCAAAATGGGAGTAGTTGGAAGTGTCCAAGTTGAATTGAGTGGGTTCTCTCACAAAGTCAAAAACCATCTTTATTGAAAATTTTATTAAAATCTCAGAAGAGCATTCAACGAAAAACAGTAGGAATCCATGAATAATATAATACCATGGTATTTCCTACAGTATAGATCCTATTTTACTTCGTTTGTTGATCCATAGGAATCCCTTTCAATAAAACCTACAATGAAAAGAGAGTTGGAATCCATGAATATGATAACACCAACTTATTTTTTATCGTCTCTTTAGGGCCACTGAATGGCTTACGTGGTCGTTAAACTCTAGAGCCCCAGGGACAAGTCAAGACACACCCCAACTGGCTCAAATACCCTGAGTAATTAAAAAGTAAGAATAATAAAATATTTCACATTGGTCCTATTTTAATTGTTTGTTGGATCCATAGGAATCCCATTCAATAAAAAAGGAATGAATTTTGATATTTTACTAAAACAGTTAACTCCATTTATAAATCTTCTACATCAAAATTTGAAAATTTTCTAGATAGGTATGAATTTGTAAAAGACGTAATTTTTCTAGTCAGTATAGCCTATTTTGTAATATTTATAGCAATCGTTTTGCATAAACCTAATTATTCAACTTTACAAGAGTTGAGTTGTACCAATGAACTGAATCTGTTAAAAAAGTATAAACACTGGGCGAGGAATGGTGATTGGTGAATGATTTGAAAATTTTAATAAATGAAATGCACCTTTGAGATATGAACACCAAGGTTCCGATGAACACCAGAGCATTCAATGCACATCAAAATGCCAAGATTTAGAGATGCCCAATCAGGTTCAGGAGTACGGCATTCTGCACAATGATCATTTCCAGAAATGGCTTTGAGAATCCCAGAAACACAAGAAACTTCTTCAATTTTCATGTCACTGGAGAAGCTTTCAAGGCGATTGACTGATGGAACATCAAAAGAAATGTCACTGCTAGCACTTTTATTTCCCAAGTCAATTTCTCGAGGATGCAGCTGCAATAAATTAGATAATTAGCTCTTGTCATGCAAACTAAAATATTTGAATGTCCACAATCATATCTTTAATAAGGAAGGCATAAAGCTTCAGAGTGAAAAACCTGGCGAAAGTGAGAATTCAAAAGGGATGCAATAACTCCACTGATTTTATTCATCCAATCAATCCTATCAGCTTCATTTTCAGCCTGCCCACACAAGGTGAAGAAAATTCCCAAACTAATTATACAACTTGTACTGATTAATCCAAAGAAAAGAACAAAAAAGAAAAAGATAAAATCTCCTCCCCAATATCATTCCACTTCTCTTTTTCCTTCTGTTTTTTCCTCTCATCTGGACAATTGGAAATCCAGCCAATGCAAAAAGAACAATTATAACTCTGAACATGATGTATCAAGATCAATTGATCATTTGAGCATATCTGCAAAGAACTAAGGCTATCTTGGCATGTGGGAATGGAATGGAATAAGAGATAGGAATAGAATGCGGGTAGGAATGGAATGGAATGCTCATTCTCTTCCTTTGTTTGGTTGCCAATATGAAAATAATGGGAATGGAATAGTTATTCAAAATTTTATAACTTGATTACATATTTTAAATATAATGAAATAAAATGAGATATAATAAAAATCACTAACATTAATTTTTTAAAATTATAAAAATAACCTTTATTTTCGGATCACAAATTTGAGTAAAAAAAGAGACCAAGGGGTAAAATGGTCATTTCATAATTCAAGTTCGAATTGGACCAAATTTTTCTAACTATTAAGAACATGTTAATAAATATTTTTTAGTATTTTGGAAGGACTAAAATACAAATTTAGCCCAAAAAGGGGCCTAAAGGCAAAATAGTCATTAAATAGTCTGAATTCAGATCGAGCTGAAATTTGTTTAATTATTAAGAAATATGTCAAGGATATTTTTTTTCACCTTTTGGACAGCTTAGAATGCCAATTTGGATAAAAAAATGGCCCGGGGTAAAATCGTCATTTTACAATTTGAGTTTGAATTGAGATAAAATTTTATTAATTATTAAGAAACAGATCAATAAATATTTTTTAATTTTTGGGAAGCCCAAAATACAAAATTGGGCAAAAAACAAACACAGGGGTAAAATGGTTATTTTACAACTCGAGTTTAGATCGGATCAAATTTGTTTAGTTATTAAGTAATATGAAAAAATATTTTTATTAGCCTTTCGGAAGCCCGAAATACAAATTTGAAAAAATAAAAAAATAAAAAAAGGACCTAGGGGTAAAACAGTCATTTTATAGCCCAAGTTCGGACCTAGTTCAAAAATAAGATCAAATGGTAAAATGGTCATTTTAAAACCTAAGGGAATAATTGAGATAAATTGTTTATTACAAAGTAGTTGTTTGTTTTTTATTTTAATTTTTGGATCAAACTTTGATTGCAATGGAATGGCTATTCCATCACTTAAATTGTGAAATGCATTTTCCCACTTTATGTAGGAATAACTATTCTCAAGGAATAGTATTCCAACTTATTTTTTTGACACCAAATATGAGAATAAATTAAAGTCAGAATGAATTTCATTCCATTCTTACGTACTAAACAAAGCCTAAATCTTTAAAGCTGTCCGATCAAACAAATAACCATCTTGGTCACTAAGAGAAAAAAATCCACATTCGACAATGTTTGGGGGGGGGGGGGGGTGGGGTAAAGGAACAAAACTT
>JAVXUM010000021.1:3589590-3613150 GCA_035590655.1 Pouteria glomerata | reverse complement strand
CCCGCGGGAACCGAGCAAAACTTGCTATGAACAATCAGACCAGATGCACACTAACTTTGTCTAGCTAATGAGTAGATAAAGGTATCGTTTTCAACTTTCTTGTTTTTCCCCATGCCTATTTTAGGGCATGAAGTAGAGACTCAAATCTCTCACCTGCAATGTGTAAGTTTTCACAGGGGAAATTATTCTGAAGCAAAGACGTAGATCGGTATCCTCGGCATCAATCTTTATTGTTGAAGTACGGAGATCAACAGTATGACAACCAAAATTTTCCTCACCAAGTGATGATGTTCGATGGTGCCTCGAACGAAACCTTCCAAATACGCTACTATTGGGTTCCATTGAACTAAATGATTGAAACGATGGAGAGCCCTGAGGGGAGTAAGGTTAAAAAAAAATTCAAAATATATCTAAAAAATAAAAAGCAATCTGCGCACGATTCCCACAGTAAATTCCAATAATTTCAGCTTCAAATTGCAAGGATTTCAAAAGAACAAATATATGCTACAAACTGTAAAAGTTTAAGAATGTCACATCTAAGAGGTAAAAGTTAAATTTATAACAAGTCTACCATTCCCAGCACCAACACTGTGGAGGAAAAGTATTCTACGTGGTTTCAATTGTGAGTGTGTGAAACGTTAAAGATACTCTAGCATCTACTGACAATATGCTTCCTACCCCCACTCACACCCCTCACATTCCAACATAGAATCTTGGGCTTCACTGATAACATAATAATAGTGAGCTCCCTCTCCCCAATTCCCCACCCTGACACTTGTGCTTTCTTCCTCCATAATTTCACTAAGCACTCATGAGACTTCAATTCTCTTTCACCCTTCTTCCTATCACTGGTATTTGATTGTTTTTATGCTTGGTAGTAGACTGCTGCTTAGTTAATTCTTCTTCATAACCTTCACCGAGACCCTCTGCACCCATTTTAAAGATTTAGCCCTAGTGTAGGACCCAATTTGAGACCATAACTCCCTCATAGCCTTTTTGACTCAGTCTCATAGTTGTAACCACCCTCACTTTCCCTCTATTATAGATTGACATATGCCAATAGAGTACATTTTGTAAATTTCACCTACAACTCCAACTTCTCATTTTCCCCAAGGGATGAATTAGGTAGCCCTAACTCAAACTACCACCGTGATAATCTCTTCCCATTATAACCTCTTTCTAACTCCAATCTCCCACTGAAGAAAAGTCCTCATCCCAGCCCACTGACCTAGAATGGCTCACCAGCTTCCATGAGACCCAAATATACTCCTAAAAAGAAAGAGGAGTAGAAGAAGAGCATACATCCAATTTCATTGTGTTACACTGCCATATCACCACCATAACCACCGAAAAAACCCTTTCTTTCACACTTTGAACCGGTTCTTAAGTTTTTTTGGACCCTTCTGATTTTAATTCTGATATTTTTTTCTTCGTATTTCATTGTCTTGGTACACTTTTTATTTAGGATCACATCTCAACATTATATTTTCATCCTATTTACAGTATTGTACTTTATGTAATCAATTATTATACATCGATAGATGTCAATCTTTCTTATTATCCGTAAACTATGGAGAGCAATGTGATGTTATTTTTCATCCAATGTTTAACAGTTTCATTTTTCTTGTTCCATCTTCGCACACCATATGTTCTGTTCGATTATTTTTTTGTATCTAATCCAAAAAATAATCACACCAATGGTAGCGAAATTTATTCTGGAACTCACCGTCAAACTTCGTCGCCGCCAGCAACTACACAATTCCAAATTCTATACTTACGGCTTCTGCTATCTGGTTTAGCCATTTTTAGAATTCTCTTGTTTCCAAATTCAAGTTAGTTTACCATCTTAAATTTGAGAGAGGATGTTAGAATATTTTACATTAGGTTATGATATATTATTTATATATATTACCTAGATTAGAATATTTTATATTTTAATATTTAATAAACAGCTATCTTTATTTTGGTAAGTAGATTATTACTATACATACCACTCATTATAAGCCTATTTAAAGGTTTTTCTCTTTACCTTTATGAGATATATGACAAGATAGAATTTTATATTTTTCTCTCCCCAACATGGTTTCAGAGCTATGATTCCAAGAGGTCCTAAGTTCGAATCTTGTTATTCCCCATTTATTATTGTGCACATTCTTTGCTTGTATTGGTACACCGTTCGACGTGCAAATTGAGGTTGTATATGAGGGGGAGTGTTGAAATAGCTTGATAAACATCGTTGGGCCCATTTCCTAATAGCTTAAGTTTTTGGAACAATTAGTGACTTAACAGATAGGTTTTGATGTGTTTTAGTCATATGTTAGGGATTGTCCAATTAGTGTTAGTGTTTATGACAATGTCCTTAAAAGCATCTATAGTTCTTAGATAGAATACCTTTCAAGATGGAGGCGGACAAGAACAAGAAGAAAAAATTATGCATAATGCCATAAAAAAGATACATTCAGATGAAAGTTTGAAAGGAACTCACCATTTACCTATTATTAAGTGGGATGCCCACATATGTATAATGTTTTGACGATGAAAATTATGTGGGTGAGTTAAGTGCTTCACTGATCTAGAAGTTATTAAGAAAAAATGTGGCCCTAGAGTGTGAAGTCATAGTCCCATGTGTGGTGGTTTTGGAATTGATTGGGAACCAGCACTAATGTTTGATGAACAGCTAAAAGAATTAATTAGAGAATTTGATTTCGCTGATAAATCGATACTTTTTAAGTAAAACCACTACTTTGAAGCCTTTGCCCAAAGCATGCATGAAACAAACAAAATTCTCTGACATATCCAATTAAAAAATTTGTTCCCTGATCCTTGCACTGGCAGAAGATGTCATTCCATATGACCTCTTTATCCAAATCCTAGAAAAAAATAATAATAAATAAATAAATAATTACAACATAACAATCCAAAAATGTCGTTGTGAACAAAGTTTTCAGATAATCCCAAACCCAAAGTTTTCATTTACGACCATGTTTAGGGATTAAAAAAAATTTTTTTTTTTAATGAATAAATCGATACTTTTAAAGTAAAACCACTACTTTGAGGCGTTTGCCCAAAGCATGCTTGAAACAAACAAAATTCTCTAACATATCCAATTAAAAAATCTATTCAATAAACCTTACTGTTAAGTTATGGGTTTAACTGTAATTTATGTATAATTAGTAGGTTATAGGTTATTTACATTAATTCATGTAATTAGTCTATAATTAGGAGTTTATTGTAATTTTTCTTTTTCTTCTCATGTATATATTTTACATAATGAGAAGAAAACCTACTTTTCTTTTTGCCTCACAATCAAACTTTACACTTTGATTTGATAGTAAAAATACCAAACTAGACAGTACCAAACTAGACAGTTAATGGGTAATATAGTAAGATGAAGTGGATGAAGACCCAAAAAAAATAAATAAATAGATAAAATAACAATTGAACACTATTTAACAAAATAAGTACACAATGCACATACCATGCTAATCAGTTTTTGATAAGGTTCATCAGCAGTAGCAGATGATGGCTTTTGGAAGCGAGAATTTATTCCAAGGAGCATATCATAAGCTGCTTTTCTAGCCTCTTCTGTAGACTGGAACAGAACCATAAACACATTATTTGAACAAGTAAACCTTATTGTGATGTCTTGTGAATATAATTAATGGAAGATCATATAAAGACCAAAGAACAATTAAAGCCCAGTCAAAAAAAGCAAGAAAGTAAGCTAGAACGATAAATAGAAAATAGCATTGATTTATTATTCAAGGTGAAGTACCCAAGCATCATTTGCACGAAAGAAAGCGAAATAATATAGCCACCGTTTGGAGTGCCAACAAACAAAATAAATCTCCAACAACCTCTATAAATCACTAAAACTCTCTATTATACATTTCCACTTTTAGTATATTCAAAAAATTTCAATATTTTACTTAAAAAACAAAAAATCCATAAGAAGATTAACCGAGTGCGTAAATTTTTTTTGACAATCATATTCTTTGAGTCGATGACTTTCAAATGAGTACCATTATTACTATTTTATATTAATTTTTTTGAATCCCTTATAACTGATTTAGAAAACCGTTCTAACGTTGCCTTGCAAAAATAAAAAATTTTTCACATAAATCCGTGGGAATGGATCCCAAATACCGTTTCCACAGTTTCTCTCTCTTACTTTTTACCACAAAAGTTCAAAAATATCACTATTCTTCTCTAAAAAACTCTATTTGAAACACCAAATAACAAACACCAAAATCAATTCAAACCACATCTTTTCTTATTTTTTACCACTCCAAACGCACTCATAGTGTGATTTTTTGCATATTGGATTATGGAGCAAGGTCTTATCTTGAAAGCCCAAATGAAAGCTATGCAGGCAAGTGTTTCTTCTTCTAGTTCTCCTCCTTTTCCAGTTTATATAGGGATGGGAGGTGAACAAATTTATGGTCACACGTTCAAGTCTTGTTATACCCAAACCTACCTTACACTATTATGAGTAAGGATTGCTTGTACGTTGTCATACTCCCTGCCTTCCAAAAGTGCCTAAATACTATTTGTTCGTACACATTTTCTAACGAATGAGATCTAGGAAAATGTACTATAAATTATATTAGGTTAAACGAAACATGTTAATAAATCTAATCAGAACTATAATGCATCGCCAAAAAGCCAATTTTTTATATCAACATCGACAGAAAATTTAGTTTCATCTACAAATCCAATAATTTATTAATTAAATTAGCACTCAACGACTTCTTATGTTACGAAATCAATTAACGATTGAATCTATCATGAACTTCTCAACGATTTTTGTTTCAACATAAACAAGCTAGGCATTTTGAAAGAAATTATTTTCCATCTTGCTCCAAATATTTGTTTTAGAAACAATCATAGCCAAAAATGCATGCTCCACAGTTGCAAAAGAAATTTGGCAACTATTGTTTCTAACCCTTCGCAGTCACGGTAGAAATCTAATATATATTTTTTTCCATATTTTTAGTATTTGATATTGGACTAATCATAATAGGCTTGAAATTTTAAAATATTTGGGTTATGAATATTTTTATACGCTTAAATTTATGGGATCATTTAAATTTTGGATTAAAAATTTTTTCTTTTTAGTTTTTCATGTCATTAACAATAACTAATGAATTGGGTAAAGTAATTGGGTTAAGTATTGATGGTAAAATTAGTTGGGCCATCAAAATTTTGGATTATATATAAGAATTAAGGGAAAAAATTATTCAAATTTTAGGGGAGCTGTCCATAGCAACAAAATTTTGGCCCAAATATTTATATTTACCATTGGGATTTTTTGGAATCACAGCCATGGCCCAGCCTATCTTCATCACTGCCTTTATATGTACCTCATGCTAAACTATGGCTTTTTAGTCCGTCCCATATGTTTGCCCATCTCTATTAAATTACTACCATCTTTTGAAATTTTGAACGGGTAACAATACCAGAAAGATAGTGGAGAATAACTCAAGGTACAGAAGAAACTACAATAAAGTGAAGAATACTGCATGGCATGCGCTTGCTCTCTCACCAACTTCTTAACTTTTAGCAAAGCTAAAGGACTCTTGGACAAAGTCAAGTATAAAGGGAAAATTGATTGCATTTTGATTCACCTAGAGCATTTTTTATTGCAAAAATGTTTAAATTATGTCAATTTTTTGTAATCATTTTCACAATCTTAATCCTTTTGGTAACTCCGAACGCGAATCAAACAACTTGCAGAGCACAGACTCCTTTTGGCATGCAAAACAAAAGCTTTCACAGGTAACAAAAATAATGTTGGCAGCCCTTGAAACATGGATTTTCCATATTCAATTTTTTGGAATCACAGTCAGGAAACCATCTTTTACTTCTAATAGCTAAACAGAAATATAGGAATGCGCAAAAGCTTTAAGCCTCAAAATCTCCTTATTTGTGCATAGAAAAATATTGATTTTGTTGCTTACACAATGTCTTAGTCGCTCTAATCATCTTCATAGTCCACACAACTAAAACCATTGAACCATATGGACATAAATGTGTAAATGCAGAAGCAACAAGGTTCAAATGCAAGCACACAATTCCAAATTCATGCTCAACGCACAACATGATAAAACTGACAAAGATTTAGATGTGAACCCACCACAACTGCATGCGCACAGATCAGCCTTTCAATGAAAATTCTGAAAGATGATAGCCATATAAAATTTTTCATTATGTAGCTCTTACATCTTTTATTGCTATTATAATCTCATTGAGAACAAGAAAAGCCTTTGAGTTTTCCCCGTCCAAACTTCTCTGCAAAAAGCATAAAGGAAAGTCAAAGTTGACATCAAAATTGCATGTAGAAACAAAAACATAATCTATTATATTACAATTTCTTCAGTTAGAGCTTCCAATTTGTTATGATCATGTTGTCTTAAGTGGAAATAAGCTTGCCTTATAGGTAGAAATGTGAAAAAGAATTTTTAAAACATTGGGTGTGTAGCAGTCATTCCCATCTTGCAGCCAAAAAATATTAAAAATGATTTAACAAATAGCAAAATGCTAGTGTCACATCTCAACCATTCATTTCGATGGGCCTCACAAAGATAAACAGTTGAAACGAGTCAATCACATAATTGACAACTAACCAAGTCAATCATCTAACAAATATAACATAAATGTAAAAGAGATTTACAGCAACAATGTATTGATGTGAAAACTTCTCTTTTAGACATTATAATAGAGACCTTTAAAGTTTTCGGTGTGGCCTAAACAATTGACGTTAAACTATTAATTTCATTTTAGTATTTGTAACATTTTATTATAAGTCTCTTGGTTTCCATTCTGGCTGCAATATTTAATTTATGCTAGTCAATATGGTGGAACAATATAAATGTTCCTTGCTAGAATTTTTAGAATGTTCTAGAATAATTGTGGTTATGAGTTGTAAGGATACGAGGGATTTGATTTAGTCTGATTTGATTTGATTTGATTGATTGTATTTCCTAATTTAGTATAATCTATAAGTATAAATATAATACGAGAGAGAAGATAATTTTTCAACTCTACCAAAACCAATTATCTCTTTCTTCTAACTATCCTCGACTAGTACAGTATATAAAAGAGTAATGTTATACAATCAGAAAAATCTACCAAAAAAAATAAAATAACTAGAATGAGGTGAAACACTTGTTACCTATCACTTGAAAAAACAAAAGACAAAAAAAAAAGCCTATTTTCTTTCACAAAATTAGAACAAAAACCCTAGTTTTTAAAATCGGTAAAATCGCCTATAAAATCGAGATTTTACCCATTTTATGCCCCAAAATTGATATTTTACCCAGTTTTCCCTCATTCGATTGTTAATGCCCTCATTAAATATGTCAAATCTTTAACAACATTGCTTGCAAAGGGCAACTAAGTCTAAAAATTGAAATCAAACGAGGACATTTCCATATTCCAACCTATCATACAAAATTGACACAATAATACCATTCAATGTGATACCAGCCTTGAAAACTTTTCCATTTCTTTCTCAACAGACCAAATTTCTCAACTGTAAAAATCAAAGGTGAATTTCTTCAAGGAAATAGAGAAGCCTAATAGTTTGCATTAGTAAATGCAAAACAAACTAAACGAGGTATTATATAAATAGTGCTCTCTTTTTATTCATCTCTTTAATTTAGTTAAATACCTACCAGCACCATCTAAATTAGAAACTGCAACAACATTGCAATTAAGAAAAACTTCAAAGACAATGTTCCCGATTTTCCAGACAAAGGAGAAGATCCACACGACCAATAATTGGACACTAATATAATTTATACAATCAAGTTGTAGGGGGATTGTATAAGAATTTCTAAATGATTGAATCAAGATACTTGGCATTTCAAAACCTCAGAATAAAAAAATAATATTTTTAGGGAAGGGCAGATCAGTCTTTATCGACTTTATAAAATCCAAATTTGCGAGTGGTTGGTAACTTTTTTCAGTTACCCTAAAGCAATGCCCTTATATGTTAGTATGTTGCCTAGACCAGCAAGTAATCAGCTGGAGTATAATCTGATCTCTAACTAGCTTATTGGGAAACTGGAAGGCCTTTAAAGAGAAAATTAACATAGTCCAGCTTCCGCATTATGAGGGTAAATTTGTGTTTCAATTTACTCTTGTCCATAACTCAATATCCCACCTCATTTTATTCCCTCGGAAAAAAAAAACACAAAGAATGTGAAATCTAAAATATTGTGACTTGATGGCCACTAATATGGTCACTAAACTTGTAACGTAGATGACAAATAATCTCAACTTCTCAACCAGCAGTCTTAGTTAAAAGCTTTTTCCTCAGAAGCATAATTGATTATGCTCATATAATTTAACACTTAATGTTCGAGAATTTAAAAGTATTAATGGTTGCAATTTCATCTAGAGTTCTGCTTAAGGAGAAAGCCCAGCAAGTATGTTAAAACATTCTTGTTCAGAAACTTATAACATTGAAGAGAATTTTAACCTCTATTGCGTGAACCAACAATATCTGGAAGCAATCAAAACGGCGTCTAAGTGTTGTGATGTCAACAGAAGACTTCAAACCATTTAGAAGATCCATCAACTCATTGAAATGTGAAGAACAAAACCAAGAATGCTCCTGCACAATAGTAAAACACAAACAACAATGAGCTTATGTTTAGAAAAGATTCGTGCTGAAAAGCAACAAATTATGAATACAAACCTCTAAAATTCTGCTCAAAGTGTGGTAAGCTTCACTCTGACCAACATCACTGTTGTCGTCCTAAATACCAAAAGTCACATCAACCAGGATTTAGTGATTCTACCACAAACATTAATAATATGAGACCAAATCATGCAGAGCCTTTATCATCAACACCTGCAACGTGTGTTTAACTAACTTGAAAATTGATTCAACAAGATCCTCACTAGCTCCTTCAACAAGAGAAGATGCTAGTTCCACTATCAGGAACCTGTACAAAATCAGATTTATCAAAAACCATGTCGATATGTTTTACATTTGTGATATTATAAACAAGCTTGTGCAGAGATCTTCTTAATTTTTCAAGATCATCCGCATTTAAAAAGGAAGTATAAGATTGAGTTATGTACGGATTTCACATTTCTTTTTCATGTATAGCTTTTGTATATGGGCAGCATCCCATTGATGCTCTTCTTCTTAATTCCATCTCTTACCTATTGGCCTCAAACGAGGTCAAAACAGTATACAGGCAGTACCCCCTTGCTGCGCTCAAATGAGGTCAAAGCAGCACACCTCACTCAAAGCTCAGTTGAAAATCACCCAGGTCCTAAGACCCCAACTGTCTACATGACAAATCCTATGAGCATTGCTCAAGCAAGGCGAAAACAGTATTCACTCAAAGCTCAGTTGACTGATTGGTAAATGTATAACTAAGAACAATGTAAAATCATGTATTTGACCAATCCACCTACAATATAAGTTTGGTAAGTCCATGCTTCAATTTTTTGTAGACATGGAGTTTTCCACTGACATATGAAAGCTCAATAAAAAGATTCCTAAAAATTTTAATGAACAGGTATATGTTCAACATGCTAAAATCAAAACATCTAAACCGACATTATAGAGAGAGAGAGAGAGAGAGAGAGTAGTAAAACTCACAAACTTGAAATTAAACTACAAAGTAAAAGAACAAGGAAGGGCATGAAACTAACTTGATACCTTTTTCCATATTTTTCCTTAGAATTAATGTTGGTGCATTCTTGATCAGCTAAAGAATTTGGATAACTTCCCAGCTTTTCAGAGTCATCCAAATCATTTATAAGCTGAAACCTTTCTAGATAAGACATGAAAATCCTTTTGGTCACTGAAGGCTCGGTGATAGATACTAAGCATCCAATGGCATCCTAACATAGGAGATAAAAAATATAACAGTAAATAGAAAGATGGCATTCTTTTCATTATACAGTGATGGACAGTAGACACAAATTGGCATTCAAAATTTAGCAAGCGAAAGTTTTTAACTTCCCATTCTCACAGATAAGATATACCAAGAATGTTTAAGGCATAAAGATGCGACCTCAGGAGTGGCCATGTTAGAAGGATAGCATCAGATGGAAAATCATGTTTTTAAACATTGTCAAATGAATGAATGACTCTTTAAAGTTCTTTTTTTTTTCTTTTTTCTAAAATAAAAGGATGTGTAATACTCCCAACTCCCTAAGAAACACTGATACCTTTAGAAAGGTGCTCGTGTTAGACATCGACACTATCGAACACTCCCATGACACGTATCAGATACTCATCTAAATGTGCCGTAATATAGTTTTTTAAATTTTTTCACAGATAAACTCTTCATCACTAAAGAGACACACGTGTCCATAACTTAGAATTAAACTCTCCATCACTAAAGAGACAAACATGAAACACATTGCAATTTTGTTGAAAAAACTTAGAATAAAATAATAACATAAAAAAATAAATTTACTTTTGTTCCTTATCCCTTTTTTTTATATTTAGGTACAGATATATAAATTTATTCATTAACATGTCCAAATTGTGTCATATCCTGATATTTTTTAAAATTATGGTATTGGCACGTCTGTGTTGTATTATGTGCATCATGGGTTTGTGTCTGTACTTCTTAAGTTCTTAGCCACCACCTTATGAAAAAATCTAGAAGTTTAACTTACTTGAAAAAAGACAAATGAAGAAAAACTTCATGAAACAACAAGTTTTGCAATAGCCTGCGCAGTTCAAAAAATGTCCACAATAATGTACAAGGGAGTCGTGTATGAAAAGCATAAAAAGAAATATGGGTTAGTAGAGAAAGATACGTAACACACATAGGGGACGCAGGGATTAGAATATTGTTGAACTTCACACAAATATGAGATGAAATCCCAAAATGTTTCCAATGAACCCAACCATCAAAAAAACGTGGCACTCAATCATAGAAAAAGCAAGCAAAAACTTAAGTAATCAACATTTCAACGCATTTAATCTGGTATTCAATGAAAACCTTCAAATATGCACGCTTCATTGGAGGTGAGTCAAAAAAGACATCTATCAAAGCCTGAAGCAACTTGTTAGAGCATGACGCCAAAGCCTTGATGTTTCTGCTTGCAATTTTCTTTGAATAAGGGAGTTTACTTTCAAACTCTGTGGATGAATTGTTTATTTTGGTTGTCTTTAGAAGTTTTGCAGACTCACCAGCATCCTCAATAGTTCTAAGTACACTTTTGTTTTGATTCACAAGTTCCTACGGAGACAGATACAAGATGTATGAGACAAACATAACAAAACAGATCACAAGAAAAGACACAAATTTGGAAAAAATAAAAAAGAAGAAATTCGCTAGGTAAGCAATTCAATGAAAACCTGCAAAGCAATGACTATATCTTCAAGCATGAATGAGTCCTTTGTGATTAAACCAACTAAAAGTTCTACTAAAGATCCAAAATTTTGGCGAGTATCAGTTGGATGGCGACAGAAGGCAGGTAATAATCCCCAGCAATCTCGAGCATAGGCCTGCAGATCCTCTTGAATCATTGACTTCTTAGCTGGCAGAAAAACAGCATGCGTGCGTACACAAATTTCATGTCCAGAAACAGGTAGTCAGAGAATTGCAGCTCTTAAATTATTATTACTATTACATAAGACAGATGAATAGAACTCCGTGAAAAGTTGGAAACTAAATAAATAAAAAGAAGACAATTTACAATAGAGTTTGACTCCCTATTCCCCCGTGGTTAACAGTGATTACATAGGGAAGTAGTTATATTTTACTAGTAATAGCATAAATTCCATTAGCAACATTCCAAAGTAGGCAATGTCACGATCAACTAAGCCTTGGAAACATATATATACTACTAAAATCTGCCTTCATAGAAGCCCACACACCCGCCTATACAACTCAACTCAACTCACTTAAGCCTTAGTCCCAATTTAGGTGTGACCGGTTATATGAATCGTTTTTCCTCCATTCATTTCTGTCAAGGTTCATGTTTTCCACAAGTTTATCTATGATTAGTATTTCTTCACAATTTCAGTCCATGTATTTTTCACACATTCTACTTGGATCCAATCACTAATTACTAGTGCATCTCTAGGTCTACATTGACTATGTCCAAACCATTTTAAATGACTTTCTTACAACTTCTCTTCTATCAGTACTTTCGCAATGCAAGAGCATCATGCACTAGATTATCCTTTTTATTCTATATTTTCTTGTATTACCACAAATAATGGTTTTCCTCCCTAAAGGGCTCTCTTTGTTTGGTAATAACTTTGGAATTGATTCTAACCATCTATATCTTACATGGACTTGGGTAAGGTCGTCAATAGTTGTGTTTAGTGTGAATTATCTAATTTTCATGTCAAAGGATGCTAGACAAAGCAAAATGTTTATTTTTCTTTAATATATTTCTCTAATTTTCTAGTGAAAACCATGTTTAAAATTGTCATAAAGAATTTCGTGCATAAAAGGGGAGTTCCATACAAAGTTACGTAGTAGACTTGAAACAATAATAATACTTGTTTAGTACTTGGTCAACCACACATGCTGGACACATATCTCGTACCCTTACCTAAGTGTATTATACAAGTACTTTATGCAGTTAGAAGAGTCCATGTAATAACATAAGTCGCCATTGATTATCAAGGAAGAAAGGCTGGTCCCTTTCCAATTGGTATTGCATAAGTAGAAAGGACAAGAATCAATGAACCATCTTCCATTATGACATTGTCTAAGAGAGCTTGGAACATCGTATTTGTGAGTTGTGATTTTTTATGTAGAGCAAGAATACTTGCTCTAACGATTTGAGGTCTATGATAACTAAGCTAATGGTGCCATTTTAAGAGAGTATGTAAAACATGGATGATGGAATTCATAATTCCCATATTTCTAATGTGGTGTCTGTGGAAGGAAAGGAACGAGCTTAAAATTGAGGATGAACAAACAGCCAAACATATATTAGGGTCATCTTTTTTTTGTAACTTCTCACTTTTGGCATAAAGAAAAATTGTCATTCCTATTTCCCAATGGATTTGTTCATGGAATTCAGTTTTAGGGAGAACCTTAAATTTTTTTTACTTTCTTTACCTTCCAACAAAGAAGGGATTGCTCTAGTCAGGGTAGAGGAGGGATCCATAGGGAAATTTATTGCATAATGTGAAATACATACAATTATACATGTTAGGACACATTCATATACTCAATTCAACTCAATAAAACCATAGTTCCAAACAAGTTGAGGCAGCCACATGAAAGTTCTAATGTTATGATGCAATCATAAAAATACAACTAACAAAGTTCTGATGTTATGATGTGATAGAAGGCACGATATGTAATTTAATGGTATGTTGCAATCCAAAAAGAACATTAAGTCTTTCCTCTTAATAGTTTCCTATTTATGTTTGGAAACGCCCTGCTTATGCACAAATTCAGCTCTTATTATCCGTATCATAGTCATTTGAATTTATATAAACTTTAAACTTCCATATTTGAAAGAACACAGTTTCATATACCGAATTCAAAGGATTCAAAAAAATGGAGATAAAAGCTGAAAAGTAAAGGGCAACAAATGCATAAATTGTAGCTTAACAAAAGATCATACACACAAGCCCACTCAAAATATGGGGCAAAACACTTTAGGGTATTTTCGTGTTGCATTTCAGTATCATTTTACTTTCTAGACCATATGAATTCTACACATATGATTAGATTGAATTTTCCAACTATTTTTACCCATAAGTGCTTTTAGAACTCCACAATATTATAGAATGTGATGTTATTTGTTTTCAAATTCACAATCATTATGATATAAACATGAGTGATGCTGCTTCAGTGAATCTTAAAAAAAAAGGAAAAAACCTTCCTTGAAACCAAAGCAGGAAAGGAAAGGTTCTTCACACAAACGGACGCTAAGGCAATCGGAGGAGAGTGATCAAATAACCATGGAACCAGTTGCAATGACTTCGAGCAAAATAACCAAAACTAAAAATTTAAAGAGTTATAACAATTGTACAAATGGACTTCATAAAAAAAAAATATAAATAATGGATAATTTGATTTTTGCACGTTTAAAATGATAAATGTCATACACACAAGCCCATTTACAACAGTAAAAGCCAAAGAATCAAATTCCAAATTAGATTGATATTTTAGAGTATTTGAAAATTGCATTATTTTTTTTTAATGATAAATAAATAAAGCATTTAATTAAGAAACTGTAAAAAAAAAAAGTGAGAAGCATTAAGAAAATGCGAATGCAAAACCCACCCTATTACCAGAGCGAACCCTCCATAAAACTCATAAAAGACTATATGCTGGTCTATGCCACCTCTCACCCAATTATACAACTGAGACAAAACCACATTCATAGCTTCATTCATTGTGGTTGGACAAAGGAGTTATGGGACCTAATGCTTTCCAGGTTTGGTATGCAGTGGGTCTTCCCCTGGGGTATTCAAAGTTTGCATTGTGCTTGGTTTTGTTTTGTGCTTGGTGGAGCTCCAGGCCGGGAAGAAAATGTATAGAAAAGCAAGGCATATGACCATTTTTTGTTTAGTTTGGTTGGCGTTGAGAGAGAGGAACCATTCAAAATTGCATTATTGTACCCAACCTCTAACAAATTTACGAAGATAAATCTAGTTCAATAGTGTGAGCAGGTACCTTTAGTACAAACCCGCTGAAAAGCTTCTGCAAGAGGCACAACATGCTCCATATAGAACCCCAAGGAGGATCCAACTACATAATTCCTTAAAATAGGTATCAACCACACATTTGAAGAAGAGAAATCTTCAGCGCGAGGGTTGATGGGTAAAAGCATAAGTATCTTCTCTGGCCCTACTGCAATAACAGCAGACCCGATGCATTGCTGAAGCTGCACATTTACACAAAAGTTAATGAAACAATAAATCAAAAAAACCTAGTGAAGTTCATAGATATCTGCCATGGAAGTATTAACTTGATAATTATAGAAAAAGTGAAATTCAAACAAAAGACATAGTCATACCCCCGAGATTCTTACTAAGCACGCAGCATGGGATAATATTAGATGTATAAACCACATGTTTGCTGCCACTAGGAGGATGGTAAGTTATCATGCTGTAACTCCAGTTTAGCATCTTTAAACTAGATGTATTTGACACATTTCAAAAGAATAATTAAAGTGACGTCATTCACGTCATCAGTAGAGGAAGCATAATTAAGCCAAAAAATAAAGCTCAAATGTTGGGTGGATCAATTGCCCAATCAATTTTTAATTTAATTTTAGTCTTGAGTAATTTTGATTTTGGGTTTAGAGAAAAAATTTTTGAGTCCTCAAATTTAGGGCTTTTATGCTAGCAAAAAGTATAAAGTAGTATGGCTTTGAACTTGAGCATATCTTTCTCCCCCTCTCACCATCTTATCCCCTTCTTCTTCCTCTTTTCAAATAAAACATAGTTACACAAACTTCAAAGCGTTTTCTTTTAACTTTTTTCTTCTTTTTTTCTAACAAAATCAATAGAAGAAACTTACCCAAAAAAATTAATATAAATTTGGACTATCAAGATCAACTTATTAACTATGGTTAGAAAGGAGAAAGGAGAGACATTTTTGTGTTGAGGGCATCAATGCAACAAATATCCTGCCATTAACATCTCGTGATGGGGACTACTTTTCAGGAGTTTGGTTAAACTCAAGCAGGAATATAAACTTTTTAAGTGAAGAAAAATCAAAATTTTATAAACAAAAGTTATTTTGGTTATTATGCAATTTTTTTTTATTTTAATTGGTGTGTCTAGGTTCCTAATCGTATGTTGTTAGGTCTCACAATTTCCATGTTTGTTTGGAAAAAGATGAGTCTTAACAAATATATTAGCACAGGAAACCTTACTCTAGTAGGGTTTAGGAATCATAAAGTCATCACATGTCTTTTTGCAAGCCTTTGTATTACTTAAGAAAAAAAAATTAAAGATCGCTAGCCGTTGTAAATTTTTCTGAACAATCAAAAAAGCTGATAATTACATCCCCTTGCACATTGATTTCTTCAAGATGAAACTATTAGAAGAGCCTGTCATACCAAATATCTCTTCCCATGCTTAAACCAATACAAGCCTACACATGATAAACTTTGTCACACCTAACCATCTTGGCACGTATGTGGCGCCACATGGACGCCTTCAAGGTAGTGACAATAGCAAGGTTCTAGTATTCTCTAGATTATTTTAAAGAGTTCCAGTGTTCTAGAGAGTTCAAGAATGCAATAGGATTTCGGAAGATTATAGAATGTTTTTGGGTACTCCAGAATAGTATGGTACATTCTAGATTTCTCTAGCGTAATATAGATTGTATTTGGAAAGTCCAGACGAGTAGGAAATATTCCAGAAGTGACAAGAAAACTCTTGAAGCTTGTACATATTTGTAGAGAATTGTAGAATTCTCTAGGTTGTGTAAGTTTATTGTAAATATCTTAGAAATTACGGTGGAGGATTCTAGCAACATAATTCCCATTGTAAGATCAAATCAATCTCCGACGTCCATTAAGGAGGTGTAGTAGTATAAATAGGGGTAAGTTGTGTTCATTTGTAAAATCAAGTTCTAAGCATTCAAGTTAGTAGAGGATTTTTCAAAACATTCTTGTGTATCTTCATCACTTGTTTTCTTTGTGGGTGTTTTGCTTCCCATCAAGGAGTTAAATTGACTTAGCACCACAATAAGAGGTTGAGTGTCAAAGTGCCACATGCGGTCGAGACGAGGACATTCTAAGCCAGTGACAAGTTCAATTACATAATTGAAAGCCCTGAACATTTAAACCAAAGCCCTGACCTGCCATATTCAATAATAAGCTAGCCTTCTTTCAGAATGTTTACCTCTTTTAGAAAAGATTTGTGGCTTTTCTCAACAGCGCATTTCAATCATCTCTTTCAAGAGCAAACATTTGAGTGACAGCGAATAAAATTGCTACCCAAACCCCAGCTCAAGTTAAAGAAAGATAAATTGTTAAATATTAATGAGAACATATTTCACTCCGGTGCAAAATCAACCATACCAGATATTCACCATTGGATTTTTACTTAAAAAGAATAATTCTTTACTGAAAAGAACAAATAATTCTCATGCTATTAGTCAATAGAGAAATAATATAAAACATCACTTGCCACTTAATATTGAAGTTCATGTAAGCATAGTAAAAATTAGAGTATTCTACAACACTCACATGTTTCGTATCAGATTTTTTCCGACAAGCAATGGTCATTATTTCTGCAAGTTTAACTATTGTGCCCTTCATGTAGAAGTATGAAGTCTCACCTACAACCAGAGACACAAAATAATAAGGTGAATCTGTGGTACTGCAGTAAAGGATCTTAACGAAGGCAAAGATGTTAACCATTAAACAATAATGATCGAGACAAGTGAGAAAACAACAAATCAGAAGGCAAAATAGGTAGCAATTAACTGCAAACTGTAAATGAAGTTTCCCATATCTCTACATTTGTTTTCCACAAGTTCCATATTTCTCCACCTAACAAATTTTAAGGTTCAGGACCTCAGGTTTCCTCAAAAGGTGCCAGTGGTTATCATATTTTCATCATATCTGGAGTCCATTATGCAACTGGCATGACACAGTCTAACAGGATCTTGCTTGTGTTGCAAGATAATTTTGTTGGCAATATGAAGCAATAAAGCAATGCTTTATCCAGCGGTTATCATATTTTCATCATTTCTGGAGTCCATTATGCAATTGGCATATCACAGTCTAACAGGATCCTGCTTGTGTTGTAGGATAATTTTGTTGGCAATACAGAGAAAAATAGAGCAATGCTTTATCCGCAAGATGGAGTTTTCTGCCTTTACAGGAGAATATCACAGGTTTATTATCATCCAGAAAAGCTAAATAGCACGTCAACATAGAGGCAGTTCAACAGTAAGATCTCTACCAATTAACATAAAGATCACCAATTCCAACCCCCTCAGCATTACCTAAGTCCTAGTTCTGGTAGGGCGGGTTAGGAGCTTTATGGGACTTAAGCTTTAAAATATAAATAAATAAACATAAATGACCATATTGGAGAACAAAGAAATGGAAAATAAAGAAGTATTGTTTATGGCTTATCAAATAACAGAAATTTTATCATACTAATGTCCATGAGTAAATTCCATTGTATCCAAATGTATCGACTGTTGACTAACCAATTTAACCACTAGAAAAATATGACAGTCAGCAGCATGAAATCATATTCATCATATTGGTGGGCCAGTAAGAGAACTTCCAAAAATGCCTAGATACCATAATACAATTTCAAGCTCTACCCTCATCAATAAATGGAACCCATTTTAAGCTATTTTGATGACAATCATGCAACTAGATTGAGAATCAGCAAGTTTAGAAGATACATTTTGAAGCGAAAGTATCGAAGTTACTTAAAAGTCAGCAACCTCATTTTACCAATCAAATTTCATTTAATAGAGGGCCTTATTTCATCAGATACGAGAGATGATACGGTTCCAAAGGATGACTCGGCTATGGCCAGTTCCAATATGATTTTGTTACTGAACACAAATTCATGTTCTGATTTATTTCATCTACCCCAGGTTCACACTAGATAGATATCATATTCATGAAAAATGTTGTGGAAGTAGGCAACTATTCATAGCTATTGCCTTGACGCCAAAAAAGAGTTCAGCCCGATGCTTTATGTCTATTCAATAAGAGAAAATTTTTATTGTTTATTCAAAACATTAGATCCCTCACGCCCGCTAAGTTTTTTCTTTTTTTTTTTTAAGAAAAAAATAATATAATGTGTATTTTCCATTATTGAGGACTCTTCAAGAATGGTTTTGATCTAGTTCTTGGCCTATTAGAAAAAGAAAGTGCCCTGGTGGGATCCTCACAGACAAAAAACGATTGCAATCAGTTTGATAATGATCAACAAACAATTTCAGAAATTTGACTTCACCATTGACCACAAGAGACTAGGGGTTTGTTTATCGTAGCTTGCACAAATTGGAAGTCTTTTTATCATAGAGTCCATAAGAAGTCAACGATGTTTAGTAAAAAATTTGAATTATACCAAATAATAATAAATAATAAAAAAGATAAATACAAATGTTCGCATGGATAAGATGAAATTATTTTATATAGATAAAATTGAAATTTAATGTCTTATTAATTGGCTTTTCTCACAAAGTGATTTGGGAAGCCACCTGAGTGGTTTCACTATAAAAGACTTCTAGGATATAGAGTTCCTGAGAAAGTTCTTCCACAAGAATTTACCAAATGTCTAATAATAACAAGAAATAAGAAAGTCATTTTAGTGTGAAAGTCCTTCTGAAAAGTTAATTGAAACACTTAACAAATCCAAAGTCGAAGAGGTGTTGCATGGCAATGATATTGGGTCAACATAAGTTATGAGGCACAAAACATGAAGTTTAATCTCATCAATCACAACAGAGGTTAAACTAAGCTTAAGCGCACTGGTCTGGGCCTCCAGATGTATAAGGGAATATTGCTGGCTCAAAAACCCAGATCATTTTGCCTCAAATTAAAAAAAAAATCCCAACAGATGCAGTCTGCACACGATAACTAAGTAGAGCATAAATCCAAGACAACTTTTTGTGTAGTACTCAAACATTAAGGCAAGTATGTCTAGGATGACACTGAACCCAATCAACCTTTCAAGCTCATAGATAAAGACTAAAGCAAATTCATGATGCTCGGTGCCTTTAACTCTATTTGGATCATGTCTTGCCCAATGACGACAATGGGTTCAAAAAACCTATGCATGTCAGTCAACAAGTGGACCAAAAGCCAAGGCAGAAAAATCACCAGAAGAGTATCGATTTTACAAATTTGAATACACAACTAAAAAGTGAGACTTACACATCAGTACTTGGACCTGTTAATGTATGTATATGTACCTAGCGTGTTTAGTATTCATGTATCTAGGGGATATGTACTTAGTCTAGGTTCCTTGTACAGTATTTATTATATGTGTGTATTGTATGTGTAACAATATCAAGTACTGACAACCCATTTGGGTGTGTCAAACTCTTCAATAAATTATTTTCAAGTTTACATGAGCAGTAAGCCAAAGGAAGAAATAACTTCCGATAGCATGAGGATGGATTAACATATAATGTAGTTTTTAAGGAAAACCACATACCAAGTTTCTGAAACAAATCAGATATAACTGCCAAACAATGCTCATTTGGAATTCCATTGCAGCTGCTGACCACATTTTCAAAGATGGCACAAGTGGACTCTACTGCATTAGATTCAATGCTACGATTAGTAGACTTAGTGTCGACGGTCAAAATGTTTCTTCTGATATGGACGTTAATCAACTCCTTCAAAATAACTGAAGCCTGTGAAGCAATACTATCCTCAGAAGTCAAAAGACCTAAAAATTACACACCATTAGTATTGGCATACTGTACAGTGCGAAAAAAATAAAAAAGCAGTTCCCAAAATAAAAGTGGAAACAAAGGACCATTCATAGAATGCATCCAATTTGTAACAGAAACAACTATCATACATTCAATGTCATCGATCATCACTCAAGAGTATCCTTTGTGTCTACAGAACATGTGCAGATTTCTAGTAACTTAGCATGCACTAAATTTGATTGCAAGGTTATGTGAGAGTAATCATTTGTTTAGAAAAGGAATTTATGTACATAACAAACTTCAAAGAGATGTGAATTAAAGAATTCGAATTTCTACTGCAGTGCAAATCAATACAAGAACTGCAATGTGATTAATTAATGGATTGACCAAAAATCAACAGGCATGTGGAAACAGTAATGTAAACACCTGAAATTTTAATGTTTAATAGTTATTTGTTATGTAGATAATTTAATTTATAATAAAAATAGTATAAACAAATTATGAGATTAATATAAAAGGTCAGAGAATAATTATCTATTGAATTGTGTGAAAATTTAAATTTTACAGTTGCTTAATGAATATAATTAGGTTTGATTGAGACATTATGTATATTGGTGCTTGGAGTATAGACATCATATCCTAGCAACTTAAAGGTACAAATGCCTTTCATTTTTCTTCTGCACTCCACCTTGGTCGTAATCCCTCAAGATGTTGATGTACTCTGCCCAGCCTTTGCCTTCAATGATTTCTAGTAAACACAGTGTCACTTTCCTTTCCAACAAGACGGATCACAGCTCCCCCCATCCCTAGAAACCCTTCAATCTGGTCACCAGAATCTATCTCTGCCCTCAACCTTGTTCCCTAGTTTTCGATACCCTTCTTTGAGCTTCCCAGCTTTACCTAACCTCTTCCTCATCCACTCCATCTCATCTCTGACCAGCTCCATGGGCATTGATCAACCTCAGCCTCACTCAACCACTCGTTGAAATGAAATCAATTGTTATAGAGCCCCTTTTGGACAATCCTCTCCCCAGGTCGAACCCCTACCTCTGGCACTTGTGACTCCTTCAGTAGCTCTCCTCCCTTCGATAAGAAATATCTATGCTGGCTCAAAAACCCACTCAAATCCCTAGTTTTCTCTGAGATGCTTTTGCTCGAATCTCAAGATAACCAAACTTTCCTCATACTATTGGTTATTCTCTCAGGACATAATTAGTTAACCAATCACGCCATTTCCGTTAAAATTATATAAATGGGGGCGCCTTTACCACTAAATATCCCCCCTCCACACAAATATTTGCACTGGAAGCAAAGACACCAATCCAATAACCCAAAAAAGTTCCAGGCACTAGCTCCTTTTTATCTCAGAAAAAGCATTCTAATAACTCTTTATGTAAAAAAAGAAGAAAGAAAAAAATAATATTTAACTAGGCTTCTGGCGGTTTGATACCTGGCTCAATCAGTGTTTATATAGATGGGTGTATTTAAGTGCTTTCCCCTCTAGACTAAGTTCAAGTCTTATTTGTCTAGCATCCTTATTTGCTATAAGTTCATAGAAGTTATTCTCTTTTATGCCACATTGTCACCCTATACTTGAACAAACAAGGTTTTGGAGACAGAGAAATTTTTATCCTAAAAAATGCTCTGCAGATTTGCCCAGAGTATGCCAGGTGGGTCTTCCTTGCATTTTGTTTCCTTTACTTGTTATGTTTTCTTTTTTCTTTTTTTTTTTTTTGGGGTGGTGCGCTTAATAATATGTAATATTATAAAGTCTAACCTAGCGTCCTCTTCTTGTTCTTTTCCTTTGCCAAACATTTAGAACAAAATGAAGTGAGATAACTGAAACCATGATAATCTATCAAAAAAGACAATCAAAACCATGCTTAGAAGTCATTTAGTCTCCGAATGTATTCATCCTCACAACAAACCAATCTCGCAGTAAATATCAATTGATCAAGAACAATATTAAAGGAAGCATACCAGTTATAGAGCCAAATACCAGCGGAAGGTTATTGATCCATTTGCTTACTTCGCCACTTTGAAGTTTGTCAAGAGCACTTTTTAACAAGGCTGCAGCAGACAAAATAGTGTCGCATGGATTCTTTGATGCGGAAGATACATAAGATGTAAGGGATTTCACAATATTCTCTGCCTCCAAAACTACATCTTCAGCATTTGAAGTTTCAAAAATTGCTTCAATAACACTGAAAATATGCCTTGTCATTGTTGAGAAGTGGGAATTCATGAGTTTATGCAGTTGGGAAAGAACCTTCAAACTGACTTTGACAGACAGATATGGAACAATATGTTTCAGCAAAGTAAGCATGTGGATGAACTCTAGGTGCTCCTGTCTTGACAATTTCTCATCTTTAGGACCATCCACGCTGGCTGAATCACTTTTCTCAACTGCAAATGGCATGCACCCTTTGAGAGAAGAAAGTACCAATTTACTTGCCTCTTTTATAACAGTGGACGATTCAAATGACTTAAAGACGTTGACAACAGAATCTTGAGCACATCTCCGAACCTTCAAAGATAGAATTAACTCAACCTCCAATATCATGATAACCAATTATATAGACTGAACAACGAAGTTAAGAGTGCCAAAGGAAGACGTTTCTCAGCGTTTCAAATTCCGTTTAGCAACTATAAATGTAGACAGTAGTATTGACTGATTCTTTGAAGAAGCAAATCCCATCAACATGAATGCACAAACAAATCTTAACAAACATAAGGGAGGTCAGCAAAATTGATTCATTTGAGTCATTTACAAAGAGGAACTGGGCAATAACAGAAGCCACAACAGGAAACTTAAGGCATTATCATTGCCACGCACAATCAGTACGCTAAATATAGCAAAAGCAATTCTTGGTCAAACACAAAACATGTTTGTCATTAGTGTATTTACTATCCATAGACAGACGTCACAAAATATACACATGCATATACATCTATGCAAGAATCAATATAACAGAGTTTCTCTCCCTCTAAATTGCATACCTATTTTAACGTACAAGAAGTTAAGGAATCCATATCAGCTCCTCCTCCCCTTTGTTCTCCTTCCCAAAACAAACAAATAAAAATGTCCAATAAAAGTGACACATTAAAGAAAAAAATTAATCCTAAAATATCTAAAAAGAAAAATAAAACCTTAGCAAATTGCCAAGACACCATCACAATCCACCGTCCCCACATCTTCCTCCCAACCCTGTTTACCATAAGTC
>JAVXUM010000021.1:3571718-3583682 GCA_035590655.1 Pouteria glomerata | reverse complement strand
CAGTGCGAACACAAACAGATGAAAGATTGAAATAATAGAATAACTCGAAGAAGAATTCCCAACAAAAATATGATAACAAAAAAAAGCATACGGTCTAGTAAAACACACAGCCCCAAAAAGACATCCATTAATACTATAACCTCAAGAACAGTTGGTTCGATTCCTGTTATCGGCACAACCGATACTGAAGTAGAAGACTATGCGCCACTCCCCCCCCCCCCAAAAAAAAAGGTAAAATGGTGGAAGGAAAAGCACAGCCCATTGCACAGTAAACTCAATAATCATCTACTTGGAAATGTGCACCTACAGGGACTCCAAGGTATGAACTGTGACCCATTAGTTCTTTTACTGTAATGAGGCACCCCAATATATGATTTGTTGGGATTTTCTGACGACAAACTAAGCCAGCCAGCCAACACCAATTAATTGTTAAGATCATGAAAGATAACCTGTCCGAACCAACCGAGAAAATGCAATAGTGCCCTTCTTCTTGCAAATTCAAGCTGAACCGGATTTCGCAAAAACTGTGACAACAAATGAATCCCTCCAGAAAACGATGGTGCAGTCACTTAACAACAACATATAGAGCATTCCCCATTGTCTCAAAATTGAACAGGCACAACTTCATTCTTATGATCAGCCAAAATCTGCAACGACATAAAATGTCACAAATATAACCTCAACAACAGAATAAAAGAACAATTAACCTAATAATTAATACAATCCACATTAGGGGTGTTTGGTGTAGTAAAAAATGAGATAAAATGAGATAAATTGTAGGTGCAGTGAGATAAATTTTTAGAGATTTTCAGAATTTTTCAGCAAAAATCATCACGCCAAACACCCCCATAGTTTCACAAATATACTGTCCCGCCCTTTTCTCTCTTTATAATGAAGTGGCCAAGGCCACCCGGAGCATTCATAAACATCGGCATCCTTAGAGTAATTACAGGATTAATCCATTGGAGTATGGCTCAAACTCATATTGCATATACATAAAAGTACCAAGTTTTAATTGTAAGATCATCTCGTCGTTGTGTCCAAGAACACCAAAATAATGAGAAAGAGCTTGGTCTAATGGCCACAATTCCCACTGAATGTGCTTAAGTTCAAATCAAGGGAGCCTCATCTTCAAGAGTTTTATCTTTTAAAAAAAAAAATTCTATTAACCGAGTGGAATGGAAAAGAAAGACCCAAGTAGCTGAGCCCATTTAGTCGGGAAGAAGTCCAATTCACGGCTTTTATCTCCACCCTGCAATCTTCCCAAAGCACTAAAATCCCTCAATAAAGGTGGTTTTCTAGTTGGGACAGCGCAGAAGGTTGACACTCTAATCTGGCTTTTGCCAGTGACTCACAACTACCTTGGAAGAGCAAGAAAGACAGCATATTTATGTTTGGTTGAGGAAGGGACCATGGAAGTTTTGAAATAGATGCAAAGGTAATCTACTTTCATTTAAAAGATTTATTAGATAACAAAAAATAGTGACTTGAGCAGAAATAAATAAGCAGCAGGGAAACTTTTAAGACAGCTCATGTCCATGTTGAACATCCACACTTGGATACTCCCTAACAAAGTCATCCAAACCTGTCCTATCGTTATTATTTCATTTTAATTTTTACAAGTAAAAATTTTTCGAACACTAGGGAAAAGCCCTAAGGGAAATTTGGGATACACACACGTTTGTCACTAAAACATTCATGAAACACATTGCACATTTGCAGAAACCATGCAGAATAAGCACAGACAACTAGAAAAGGCTGTATGGAACTGCAATCTAATCCTTAAAGCTGCTTGGTGGCCGAGCAAGCGTGATTTGAGATTCTCTCACTCCTTTCATCCCTAAAAATGCATGTAACACCATCAAAGCAAATTACCCAAAAAAAAAAAAAAACACTACAAAAGCAGTTTCCCTTGAGTCACATAACCAAGGACAGAAAAGCTTAAGGAAAAGAAGGCCACTCTTACCGAGGACAGAGGTGTCCAGACCTCCCTATCAACCCTGCTTGCAGTTCCATGTTCTCTCCCTTTTGCTATTTTGTAGTAACAGGACTTCTAAAATTTCATAAACATTCAAGAGATATAAGACTGGCTACATCAAATTTATAGTTTGGGAATTTAACTTATTAAATAAGCTTGACTTTGGCTATCAATTAAGCAAAAAAGGCCTACCACCCCTCCCTTTTGCTAAAGAGTAATTACAGGACTTCTAAACTTTGTTAAACATTCAAGAGATATAACAATAGCTACATCAAATTTATGCTTTGAGCTATTCAATGAGCCCAGCTTTGGCTGCCAATATAGCAAACAAGCCTACCACCCGTCCCTCCAAAAGGAAAAGTAATGCACATGCTGCTCCAGAAGGGGCTTCAACATAATCAAGTGGTTCATAAAGAAGCTCAGGCATAGCTCCTTTTGAGCTCATTCAAACTCGTTTAATTAGAAAATGAACCGAGCCTAACCATATGCATTTAGAACGTCGGGCCCAATGGACACCATACCAAATCATATGGACATCCACCAATCCTAGTTAATCTACCACCTCAGTGTGCCTACCACAGTTGTTCTTAAAAGTCCAAATAAAGGGTTTAGATCCCAACAAACTAAAGCCAAAAACTGGCCTACCATGAGATAATAACTACTGTCATAAAGTAAATGCCATTTAACCTCTCTCCTCCCTCTAAATAAACACAAATGCTTGAGTTTCCTATATTACAGAGACCGCAAGCCTTGTAAGAAAGCAAAATAGCATGCATTAAGATTCACTTGCAAAGCTTATTAGTTGATGACAGAAAACAAACTTCTAAAGATGTAGACACAATAATCTTCATACTATAATTACCTCTCTAAATCTTAATAATATAACGAATGCTACATATCAAAATAATAAATTCTTGGTAATCATGAGTTACAACAGGAACTAATAAATAACTCATTCCCTAAAACCGAACATATTAGAAAACCTCTCCTAAGACAAATCCACTAGAATAGCTTTTATCTAAAAATAAAACCCCACCTTCATCTAATTTCCATTCTTTGTCGACAGTAAAAGAAGGGAATATAGTATTTTTTATTTCTTTTGGTTTGCAGTTGGAGATATGGAAGTGGTTTGATATGGCAAGCAATTAAGCATGGTATGAAACACTACTCCACTAGTGAACATGGAGGAGCACATACCTCTAGATAGCTTCTTTCTCAAACTATTGAGAGATTATATGAGCCACATAGCTGAAGCAAGGCTGCTTGATTTGCTGGATAAAGATTGTCACTGATAACTTGCGGGTACCTCCCAGGAGAAAGAGTAGACAGTTTGGCCAATGAAGCCACCAAAAATTGCTTGGGATCCCTAATATCCCTCAAAGGATCCTCCTCTTTCTTTCCAGCATTGTACAATTGTACAAAGGTGGCACCATAACCAACATTCTCCCCAAAATCTGGAACTTCAGGTTCCTCCTCAACCCTGTCCTGCTCTGGCCGTGAAAGAAGGGTAACAATGCTGTCCAGCATTTTCCCCCATAGTCTACTTGCTGCAGGATCCAATAATACTGGTGATTCACAGATAAGTCTAGTTGAAGCAACTGATGTCAACTTAAGCTCAATGGAACCTGTGATTAGCTTGATATTAGGTATCCAAAACTGTTCCAAGATCACAAGAAATATATTTGACTGAACTGCATTCATTGAATCAACAAGGTTCTGTGGACCATGTTTGACCAGATAGAGAGACATGAATATCACAAGAGACTTCACAAACTTTATTGTTCTGCTATTTTGGAGCCGTGTAAATAAGGAGGCCCAGATGTGACCCATATAAGGTGCAATCACATCATATCCAAGGTTCTCAATAACTGTGTTAAGCACGTAAAATCCCTGCTCATCTGTGCTAGAAGAAGAAACAAGCTTGTTGAATATCCCCAGAACCTGGGTCAACCTTCCCTCCTGATTAAGCTCATTGGGTGCCTTCTGAAGGAAGGCCTGAAGCAAGCGCACAAGGGCAGGGACATTTCCAGATTTTTTCCATGAATCAGGCAACAGTAGAATCTCAAAGATTTGCATGTAGCGTTGTGGTATTGGAGGTCTATTCAATTCAACAAGCTGAGACAGCAACTGGAATGCATAGGGAAAGAACTCAGTTACATCTCGGCCCAAGATCATTTGAAGACTGGGAAAAAGGCTTGATTCAAAAGCTGAGACAAGAGAAGGTTCCTTCTCACAGGACCGCCTTACAAGAATAGCCACAGCCTCAAAGAGATAGTGATTAAAGATAGGATTTTTTGGGTTCTCACAAACTTTGTTGAGAACAGAAGTCAGGCCACTGATGCAAGGCGAAGCAACCTCAGGAGAAATGTCGGCAACTCCAAGAACCCTCATGATGCACTTCATTACATAAGGATTCTCCTCAGACTCTGGCTTCCCCAAGGCACTGAAAAGGTTGGTCATCAACACAAGTAAAAATGGGCTGATATCTGCTGATGTATATCTTGCTTTTCCTCTATCATCCTTGACCAACAAGAGTTTCTCGATGCAAGTTGCAGCATAAGAATGAACCACATTCGACTTTGAACCAAGGAAGCGAACAACATCAGGAATCAATGCCATTGCAATGGGTTTTGAGATCTGATTCCTAAACATAGTGAAGAATTTCAGAGCGCCAGCCTTCAACATTGGAAACCCATTCACATCTTGATTTTGCAACTCTGGAACAATGACTGATCTGAAAAAGATCTCAACATCCACCAAATCAGTTGAGAATGAGGTACCACCAGCTTTTTTCATTGCAAGGGAGACAACCAAATAAATCGCACAGTCTTTATGTTTCCAGTTTGCAGCTGGATTTTCAGTAAACAAAGCCAAACTACCTTGTATCTGGCTTGAAACTTTTTCAGTCACTTTTTCTTTGTAATTTGTTGCAACTCCCTTCAAAAGTTCACAGGCAATCCTCCTCCTCGTATCGAGATCACTCCCTTCCATGTCACGTCTAATAAACTCAACATAATTCATTTCAAACAACTCCTCGTCCTCCTCTCTTAACATCACATTTGGGATAACAATACTCTGACAAATCTGCTGTAAAATGTCATCCCTAGCAAACAACGTGTGGTGAACACTAGTGCTGACAGTGGTTAGGAACTTGATTGCAGTAATTGTTAACCTGTCACGACTGGAAGAGGCAGACACAGCTACAAGGAGATTCCATATAGCTTCGACAAACCCACCCAAGAAACCCTGAAACTCTTCCTCATTCTTCTCCATGTAAAGGCTTATATTCTCACAAACCGCTGCTCGCAGATCGTCAACAACCGCAATCCCATCCCCACCACCATCTTCTAGCACAGGGTACTTCACAGTAAGATACTTCTGAAACTCACTCATCCATTCCGCCATATGATCCTCAAAAAACTCAGGCAATTCTTGAAAATTCAGAGAATAAAAAATTCTGCAGCACAACCTCTGCGATTCAATGAGAGGCTGCAAAGTTGCAGCTTGCCCAACCGAACCCGCCACATTATCAATCAACATTGCAGTCCGCTTAAACATTTTTAAGAGTGGCTCCGCAAAATTATCGAGACAGTACTTCAAATTAAGTAACAAGTCATTGGTTTTGTACTGATATCGGAATTTCTTAAATATTGAATTCAAAGTACTGAGTATACCATTAACAGTAACATAATCAGAGGCCTCACCTGCGTTCTCCAGACTCGATTTGAGCTCCGGCAACAGAGCCGGCCACGATTTCGGGAAATCGTGCTTGCCGATCACCGCCAGGGCTTCACTGAGCTGAGATTGGATCCGTGGAGCGGAAGAGAGCATGAGAGGGACAATCAGGGCCTTGATTTGGTCCTTCTCGGAGTCGGGAATCGGGCCGAGGGTTGGCACATTGGGCTGGGTGGGAGGCGCCGAAGCCCACCGCGCACGGAGGTGGTTCTTGAAGTTAACGGCTGCGGCCTGGCGGATCGGTTCATCGACGGTGGGCTCCGCGACGAGGCCGAGGACGGCGAGGCCGTAGTTGGGGCGGTCGGCAGCCTCAGCGAGACTGGCCTCAGAGCGCCGGCGGGGCTCGGGGCTAGGGGAGAGAGTGTGGAGGAAGCATTGAGAGAGAAACTGTAGGTTTTCGGGGTTCCACTCCATCGTTTGGTAGCAGAGGAAATGCGGGTTCCAGGGTTTTTCAGAGGTTTGAAATTTGAATTTGCATCGCGCATTTATTTCAAATCTCATTTATTATGATTCAAGCACGTTTAGGGCGTACAGAGCGTTTGCAGCAACCAAAAATAATAAAAATTATGATTTAAGTGAATTTAAATATTTAGTGGTAAATTATATTTTTTAAAAATAAATAGTAAAAAATATTAACTTTTGCAGAGAAATTTGTCGGAACGGTTTTAAAATCCGTTAGAACGATTTTTAAATTTTTTCAAAAAATATTGATAATGGATCTTGCTTGGTAACTTAGATAACGGTGGTCACATAAAAAAAAAATTATAACTATTCGATTAATCAAACTCGAGTTATATAATTTTTTCTAGAGTTGTAATAAGTGTGAATGTGTAAAAAGTAATAGAAAATTTTGAAGTTTTTTAGAACTTTTCATAACTCCAAACAACCCCTTAGTTTAACTCGGGTTGATATTTAACACAAAATTAAATTAATTTTTTTCAATTCTTAAAAATTCAGAGTTGATATCAAATTAATTTTAAGTTAAAATCAAATCAAATTAGAACAAAAATATCAAATTAAATCTGTTCAATTTTGAAATTAACTTAAATTAAATTGGTTTTTGGGCTGAATGAATTTATTTATTTTTTATTTCTAAACATTCAAATAAATAATGTATTATATATTAATATAAAATTATAAATATTATAATATACATAATATTATATACTATGTTAAATATAATTATATATTATATTTTTTGAGTTGGTTCAATTTGAATTATTTTGTATTCGATTTCAGTTCAATTATATATGTTATAACATACATAATATTATATGTTTTATTGAATATAATTAGATATTATATTTTTCAGGTTAATTTACACTGAATTATTTTTTATTTTAGTTCATTTGAGTTATTTTCTATTCAATTTGATTCTTTATTTGTGAATCCGAAAACTAAATCAAAAATATCAAGTTCAGAATCGAACCAATTTCAATATAAACTTGAATTAACTCAAACTAAAATAATAGAATTAATTTTATTTTCAATTTGTTCGATTGTTTTATGCACCCTACTTATGAACTAAGGGCCTTGAGGCAGAAAGAAGAGACAAAAGCTAAGTTCAAATGGACTCAAGGGGGGTGAGAAAAAGCTTAAAGCCACCATTTGGGCCTCTTACTTGGACCGGCTCAGACACTTTAAATGGTCTGAAAGGGCCCGTCAATAGGAATTTATGGGCCCCTCTCTCTCTCTCTCTCTCTCTCGTGTATTTGTTTCAGCGTTTCTTTCAATATAAATGAAAATTAATTTTAATCCTTTTAAGACTTGGGGCAACATGGTAAATGCCGTGCACACTTCCAACGGTGTGGACAGGCATAAATGCTAATCACCGAACGGAATTAATCTCTTTAGGTTGTGTTTGGTTTGGAATTAAGAAGAATAAATGTTGCCCTTATCAAATTTTACTCTTTTTAATAACTTTAAATATACCCTACTAAAATTTAAATTAATTAATATTTTTTGTCTCTTGAAGGATTAAATATTCCTCTATTATTTTTTTTTTAAAAAGTGAGGTATGATGATGCTACTATTGTCCCACGTCAATTAGGAGTCGGGGACTGAAACACCTAATAAGCATATCTACCTTTCCTTTTTAACAACGAGACATTTTCTCACATAGAATCAAAACTGCGAGAAGTGTGACGAAACAAAGTCAATAAAACCTTTCACATGAGTCACAAGCCCACAAGTCCTACGGAACTGACCGAAAGCGGACAATATCAACTAATGGAACCTGCTGTGCGATACAAAAAATGAACATCATGGTGAAACAAATAAAAGCATTGCTACACATATTATCAATAAAAATAAGCTTATCCTTTATAATAAAAAATTAATTAAAATATTTTTTACTTACAGAATCTACTATTACGTATTTACTTATAGAAACTATTATTACGTACTTATAATAAAAATTTATAGTAGTGCTTTGTTATAAATTTTTTTTCTTTTGATAAACTAGTATTTGTAGTTTAAAACTTCATTCAATTATCACATCATTGCAATTACATTTTTTAAAAGAATTTTTACGCAATATTTTCTTGTAATTAAACTTTGTCTTTAATCCCACAAAATTCTTTTAGTCAAACGTTTCTTTCATAATTGGGTTCAGTAAAACTCTTCGTTCTCTCTACTTCCTAGGATTCTTTGAACCTTTGAAACTCAAATTCCTTTTTCTCTCTTTCATTTTTCTTTTTACTTGAAGTGTCATCCTCAAAAATTGGCTTTTAAAATCTTGATATTTTTTGACATTCATCTTTGAGAATAAAAGATGCATTTATTCACGTTGGAGGCAAAGTTGTGTCTCCCACTATGAAAGAAGCAATTGCACACAACTCTATGGCAATAAATAAATTAATCAATGGACAGTTGGTGACTCACCACGTATGCATATATAAAGACAGAGCTCTCTCTCTCTCTCTCTCTCTAAATTCATTCCATCCAAACAAATTGTAAAAGTAGCTCAATAATTATGGATAGGTGGCGTTTGAAAATCTTAATTTTGGATAATGTTTAGTAATTTTTTTTTTAAAGATTGTTAGTAGTTATTTTTAGTGTGTTTAGTGAATAAAATGTAATTTTTAATAATTTTTAGGTATTTGATAAAATTGTTATTGTAGTAGAGTAAAAAAACAGCAACTTTTGTGTGTTTGATAAAAATTTTTACTGTAATAGAAAATAAAAGTGTAAAAAAGTAAGACTTATTGTTATATCAAATTATTGTAGTAGAGTAGAAAATTGACAAAAATTACTATTTTACCAAACAACAAATTAATATAACAGTATAAACTTTTAATAATTTTTTACTCTTTTTGGAGGTATCAAACACAGCCTTAATTGGCAATCATTTTATGAAAAATGTTCAATAATCATAGCACTTACAAATAATAAGTTTGGTTGGGGGAGCCTGAAAACCTAAATTTTATAGTCTTTAAAATAAAGTGGAAAAATACTTTTCTACTAAATATCTTTATTACGAGTCGAATTTATTCAGTTAACAGTCGTGTCCTATGGACAAAATTTTCGCCTATGTAGAGTATAAAGAAAGGTAATATACCCAGTTTCGCTCCCAGTTAGAATTAATTTCACTATCTCTATATTACAATTAAGCAATATTAAGAGTATGTTTGGTTTGCTGATAAATCATAAAAATCTCTGAAAGCTGCTAAAAAATTATTCATTTTTTATCTTATTGCACGAATTACAAATTTATAACTTATCTTATTTTATCCTACTTTTTATTACTCCAAACACACACTAAATACGATTGTACCAAAACTCACCATTAGACAATAAATTTTAAAACTTTGTTTAGCATAATAATATAACAATTAACAAGTTAATCTTGATCAAATTTTCAACCAACTAAAGACAAACTAAGTTCGAGCAACTAAATTTAGGTTAATTGTCTTCATGTCTTCTATATTAAATGTAAAAATTATTAACACTGCTAAATTTAATAAATTTATCCTTATACCATTTGTATGCTTATATTAAAGTAAAATCATGAGTATAATTAATTTTTCAAGTGGTAAAACCAAAACATTCATTGAATAGAGACAATAAGTGCATAAAATATGAAACACAGGGGTGTGAATGCATTTATTAAAAATTATTAAGAGTTAAAACAGTTATGTTTGATGAATATTTTAATATTTTTATTTTATTCTAAATTACAAATTATGTTAAAGTTTATTTTTAAATTCAAAAATATATATTCCGCAAACATTTTAATATTTTTTTTTACTTTATTATCAAATACAAAGAGTGTTAAAATAAATTTTCATAAATTCAAGAGTTTTAATGATTATTGTAATTCAAACCTAAAGTATAAAGATAATTAGCCCTTAAAATTATTTTAAACAATTAATTGAAATCCACTAAATCGCATGTATAAGGGCTTCCCCCTTTGCTAAAAAACCCAAAATTGGAAAATTGTTTGTGGCAATAGATAAATGGAAGTAGAATTAATAGTTTCCCTCGGCATGGTGGGGGCAGTATATCAACCTCTATAAAGACTTTGTCAACGGCAAGGGCCTAATGGAGATGAGGTCTAGTCGCGTGGGCGCATTTCTTCTCACCCAATCGAAAAGCCACACTTAAATTTTTATCATTTTTGTTCTTAATTATTTAAAATTATATTTTTATCTTCATCAAGTTTTTACTTTTATTTATTTAGAAATTATTAATTATTTTTAAATAAATTAATAAAGTCACCCCAATAATTTACAATAAATACTACTCTAATCTTTATAATTCTAATTATAATAATTAATCTCGGTAATTGTGGTTAAAATAGTTATGGTTAAGGATTAAAGTAAAATTTAACCATAACTACAACTATTGTTACAATTAGAATTGTAAGTGCTAACTAAAATAAGATTTATAGTAATTTTTATAAATTATTTTTATTTTTTTACTTTTATATATTTAAAAATTATTACTTTACCTTCCCTTGTTATAAATTTTAAAATAAGATTTGATTCTTTATTTGCCGGTGGGGTTGTTTCAACGGGTGAGTAATAAATATGGTGTGGGGACAATGGTCCACCCTCACAAATTCGCTTTACCAAACTAATATTTAGAATCAATATTTGGGTATTTCTTGTGGTTTCTTCTATCATAATGGCAAGAGGACACAGCAAACTGCGAACCCTCACTGCTCTTACCAGCTAATGGTTTAAAAAGTTGCAGATCCCTTTGGTGCTAATGGGGCAAAAAGTTCTAGGGTTGCCTATGAACTCTGTGGTTCTTGAGTTTTCAAGCTTAAGTCTCTTTTAAAAACGTTTTTATTTTTTATTTTTTATTTATGTTTTTAAAATTTTATAAACTTCTAACAGAAACATATTTATTAAATCTGTTTATATTTTTTTATTTTCATAAAAATAAAAATTTAAACAGAAAAGTGTAAAAAAAAAAAAAATGTCTTTAAATTTTTTTTTTTTTGGCAAATATTTTATCAATTTTAACACTTTGTTCATTTTGTTGTATTGTATTATAACAAATTATTTTATTCAAATATTTTAATAAATAATATAATTTAATTAATTTATATACTAAATTAATATGTAGTATATTTTATTAATTTGTTTTTATTGAATTAAATGATTTTTAATAGAAAATTTAATTAATTAGATTACCTAAATTAAATAAAATTAATATGAAATATATTTTATTTAATTCAATTAATTTTTTAAAAACTAATAAAATTAAATATTTTATAAAAATCAAAAATTAATCATTGTAGACAAAATTACATTTTCAAACACCGTTTCACTTTTATTATAGAAAAAATGATAATAGAAAATAAAAAATAAAAAAAAATATAAATAGATAAATATAAATAAAAAATACAACATTATTAAACGGCTCCTAAGTATTTGGGCCGGCTCTTTTATTTAACGAGCAAATCAAATTTGAATAAAAAATTAAACTTGTTAATAAATAAATCGAATTTGAACGTTGATTTGCTGAGACTGTTATGAGTTCAAACTCATTTAATATTTATTTATAAAATTAAAGAGTATTCATTTCAAATAAATAATATATTAATTATTTTGTATTTATATTATAATGAATTTTTCATTCTAAAAAATACATTACAATTTACTTAACTAGCATTGACCCGTGCAATATACGAAATTATATAATATTTTTTTAGATAAAATATATTTTTAAATATATTATAAAATATTTTAATAAAACTGTATAATTTCATAAAATAATTGAGTTTTTTTAGATTTTTTTAT
>JAVXUM010000021.1:3529632-3543388 GCA_035590655.1 Pouteria glomerata | reverse complement strand
CCCCCCCCCCCCCACAAAAAAAAAAAAAAAAAAAATTGAATCTTTGTTCCAAGCACAACCATAAGGAATATTTCCATTGTGCACTTTTTAATTCCATTTCTCATTTTTCTTGAATATCACCAGTTAACAAAAATTTCAACTTGGTAGGCAAAGAGAACCGTCAGGAGAAAACAAAGTGCCAGCCGATGCTGCAGTTAACTTGGATTAAAATAAAGTAAACAAAATGGAGTCACTAAAATACACGAGGAGATATAAAGCACAAACCATGATTATTATTTTTTCAAGCTTTCAATACCTGGAGGGCTAGCTTCTGGTGGTGGGCTTCTAGAGGATCGTGTGGAAGACGCATCAGCAGATGGCTTCTTTTCAGCAGTAAGAACTTGTGATAAAGCAGCAACTGCGGCTGCTCGCTGTGATCCTTGATTCATGCCTGATGGCCTTGAAGTAGTAGGGCTTTTGGTGGTGCCGGAAGATGGATTAAATGCGTTAGACAAAGCAGCTAAGGCTGAAGCTCTTTGAGTTGGTCCACCCTGATTTGACCCATTGGACTTATCCTGTTCATAATGGCATTAAAAATGACAATGCATCTCATTAGCAAAGACATTGATATTGTGCCATCCGCACAATCATGAACAAGACGACAAAGACAAATGAATTAGTTCTAACATATGACGACCTTGCCTTTACACTAAACAAACATTTTGGACTAAAGAATAAGATTGTAAATTACTCTTTATAGAACTTCATATTGCCAAGTTAGCATGTATTGAATGAAAAATAATTGAATATAAAATATGATGGCACCATCAAACTTTTCTCAGCAAAAGTCACAAAGATTTAATTTGTTGTTTCCAACACAAATTTGACAACGGCATTTTATATTCGTTTATAAAGAAAGAAATGTGAACAGAATCCATTCTTCCTATACAGTATTACCAATAAGATGACCGTTGACCAAAAAGGAAAAGGATAAGAGAGACACTATGAGCACTCTTGTGCAAGGTTGAGCTAGGAATTTGACCAATCTTTTTCCTTGGGCTGTGTTTGGATCAAGGATTTGTTAAAGGAAAAGGAAATGGATAGGAAATTAAAATCATTTTTCATGTTTGGCTTGTGCTGGAAAATGGAAGGGAAAATGTATCGGATTTGAGAAATTAAAAATAATTAAATTAGAAGATTAATTAATTGATGAATGACTTTTATTTTAATATATTTTTGGATCTATTCAATTAAGTATTGAAGATTTTATGTTTTCTTCCCCTTTTCTCTGTTTTTTTTTTCTTATTTTTCCCTTCACTTTTCTTTTCTCTTACCAAATCCCAACTCCAGACACGCCCTTACAGTCATAGCTCAAGAATGCTAATGGGGGAACAACAATGAGTTGGGCACTTCCACATCAAGGGCCCACCCTTGAGGTATGAGTGGTGTCTTCCAACCCAAAGGTGAGGCACCACCTTAGCGTTCCCCGACACTAAAATACAAAAGCCAATAAACTTCTTAATGGAAGAATTTCATATTCTGAGCCAATTACCAAAAAAACGCCACTGTTCAACTTGTCAAAAGGTTCCTCTACACCTCATTAGACTTACTGCATTCCTCTATACCATCAAAACACCTCGGCTTCATTATTTTTCACTAAAGAATATGCATATAGATGCATGTCCAACGCCCAAAGATGCACAATTAACCCCAATTGCAGCAATGTATTCATCAACCTCAACAAGAAGGCCAGCCAATCATTGACCTCATCTCCTTTAAGCTTGCCCACAAAGTTAGCATTTCAGCTCTATAAATTCATTGCTTATCTTCAAGGAATGAAGCAGGCAATCACATATCCCCACATTTTCTCACAGCATGCCTCCTGTTTCAAAGTGAAAATGGCACCCAAATGAAGCCCCCTAAAGAACCTAGAGCCTCTCAATCGATAAAAATCGAATATTTATCCCGGATGAGAGCAAGGAAACAAAATTTGATACTCAAATATCCTTGTCAGCACAGGTGAAACAAAATATCTGTTTACCGGCCAAAGAGACTTTTTCCCCTCCCCTTCGCTTCCCTTTAACAAAGTTGTTAATATGTGCAAACAACATCAACCCAGCAACATGGAAGCAAAGACGGAGAGTTGTCTTGGTATTGGCTATTGCTCAAATTTATTTATAGAAAGAACAAATATACTGCAGCTACTAACCCAGCCAGCCCAAGAGCCCAATCTGGTGACAAGCCACATGTCATAGAAGTAACTCCCCAAGGACTGCTTGGGATGCAACAAGAAGGTAGTGCATACAGGTTTCATCATGTATGATTTAATAGAGAGAGAGAGAGAGAGAGAATAATGGAAATTCAGTAATGTAGTCATAAAGAGAGCAATCCAAACACTGCATAGTTTTAATGGAAAAATGAAAAAAACCCTAGTCAAAGATTCCCAAACAATATGGCATACAAAAGATTTGTAGGAGGGACTTTGGTTTTTGCATCATAAGCTCAACATGAGTACAGTGAATAACCGAGAGAGAGAGAGAGAGAGAGAGAGAGAGAGATGATAAATTCCAAAATCAGGATAAGAACTTTACCTCCATAGCAGGGCCTGACCCAAAGAGTAGCATGACCTTCTTCTGGAATGAGTTTCCAGGCACCTATGTCACATAGAAAACATGCTAAGTTAATGTTATATATTAAAACAAAAGCAATATAATGCAACTAATATGAGTTAACGATCTAATGGTCTTAACAAGAAAACTAAAGTTTGCTAATGGTTTTAAGTGTATCCAAAGGCTGAATTGACTACCCAGCTTTGTTTTCACAATGCTGGTTTATGGAACTAAAGCTCTGTTTGTTTCAATTTCTAAGGCCAACTCAAAAACTTGGGATGATGATTAAAATTCAGGCAGTACAATGTAAAAATGTTTGAAAACCTTAAAATAATCGAACAAAAAGCACATGGAAGATAATATATCCAATATGCATGGTTTGATATGTGGGGGCATCGGAGTGACTTCGAGTACTCCAATCATTTGGCAACAGTACTAGTCGTTGGCTATAGCGTAACCTCACTGGATACAAGCGAGGTGAGAGTCGGGGCAACTCGGAGCAAGATAGAGAGAGAAAGTAGGTTGGTGGAGTATTGAATATAATGTCATAAATGCATGAAGGGTTGGGGTATTTACAGTCCTTGGGGATCTGGCAGGTTAATGATTATGGGATTGTAGGGGTTGTGTGTCAAGGAAATAAACGTCAATGGTGAGGCAACTATACCTCCGTGGTTAGTCCGAGGTATGAGGATTCAGGCTAAGGGTGACGAATCCTCGGATGTTAGTACGAGGTATTGGGAGATTCAAGGCTTAGGAATTTATGGTTGAATAAAAATGTGCCACCTCGCGTTGGTAAGTGAGGGTATTAAATGTTGGTTTAGAAGTGTTAAATGCATAGGTATCTCTATTCTTGGGCCAATCGAGGAGGATGAATGTCCTAACTGCAGGACACTAATCCAACTTTCCCCAATGATCTTGCGACAACTTGCCACCCCCGGAGCTTCCTTGGGAAGTGAGATCCCACGGGTGTATAGGAGGGGAAGTTCTTAGGCCTTACTCCTAACCCAAGGAATTGATTCCCATAGTCATGAATGGACTACTATGTGGTGGTCCCCAAATGTCCCCAGCTTGGAAGGGCTCCCCCACAGGAGAGGGGAATCCACAGGGGCTGTTTCCAGGGTCCTTTCTACCCCAGCAGGAGGGGTTCTTGGCACGGCGTAGTATTACTGCAGATGAATCCCAAGTAATTGCAGGGAGGGGTGAAGCATCACTTGGTCACCTATAATCTGCAATAAATGTTAAGGTTGGTGACAAGTATACCTCAAAGTGCTATGTTGTGTCCTACAATGGGCATTATTTTATTTACTTGAATGTAAGAGGGAACAATGGCCATAAAAAGTTGCAATATATACAATAAAAAATTTATTTCTCAAAGGTAAATCTAAAAATATCTTAATCCTTTGACTTTCATAGTGGTTTTCCAGTCTATGACACAGAATATATCCTCTATCGTATTTCTCAAACTTTTCCCCTATCAAACTATTTTCTTCTTTATTTCATTTAAAAAGCCACATCAGCACATGTAGTACCATTATAACACAGTACTAAGCAAATTATGTTAATTCCTCCGTAACCCTAGGTTTTTATAGGCAACTCAGACTAACAGCTTGGTAGCTAAAGCTAGAGAATCTTTCAAATCTGTCCTGATCGATCTAAAGAGAGACTACATGATAAACTAACCAGGACGAGCTCACCTTTGTGGTACCCAACCACACAAAGGACACTATCTTTTTGGATCATCCTCCAGCTAACAGGTGTGTCAGGAATGACAATTATTGTTAACACAAGTCTAGACATCACAAACTTATTGCGTAGTAATACTACTTACATGTCGTTTATTGCTTTTAGATTCAATTCAAATTCATATAGATGTTGGCTAATTATTTGCGAATTCTACGCTAGTGTGTTTCCAGTGTTTCTCATAACCATTCTTCAATTACTTGTATGTGTTCTAGTCACCACTTGCGTTTCTGGGGGGCACTTTCCTTGCTTCCTTTGCTTGGAATTTTTACCCTCCACATTCTGATTTGCATGACTCTGGTTAGCTTCTTGTCAAAGTGGATTAATGTGACTTAACTAGATAGTGAAAGCTATGATCCTAATTAGCATGTAAATAGCTCTTAAATTTCAACGTCACTCATTCTTGGATTCCCATGTAGATTATTTATTTTACTTTATTTTCAATTTTGGGTGCCCATTGCATACAGAAAAAATTCACAGAAGAACACACTACATATTATACCGATAAAACATAGTAGTAATTAGCAAAAAAAATTCCTCTGTTGCAACACATACAGTAGCTTTTGCAGGATCCCATGAAAAAAATGTAGTAAAGAAGCATGGTTCATTTCCTTCGGTGACTTTGTATAGTGGCACATACGGAGATAACCCCTCCAGAGAAGCAGCCAACTCTATGTATTTCTGCAAGGAACTTCAATAGTCAATGAAATAACAGCACAATGATTACTAACAGATGAAGTATTAACTATACAAAATTACCTGTCCAATTTCAAAAGCACTTTGCTTCTCTTTGGAGTCCACTGACTGCCCAACCCAAACAAATACTTCAGCATGTGTGTCAAGTATCAAGATATCCTCAGTCAACAGGTCATCTTGAGAGAAGTTGTAAACTTCTTCAGCCTGCCAAACAAAACAAATAAATCAAATATAGAAACTGTTTAACACTGAATCAATACAAAAGGACATTTGATCTAATTTGAATTTCTGGTACACACCTCAAATTTTCCTGGGGATGAACAGATCCAGCCGGAATAAACATTAGAGAATAGTTAGACAGGATAATCAATTTTATAAAGAACTTTGAAAAAAAAATCACTTCTCAACCTTGCAACAAGGCATTTGAGAACTATAAATAAATATATCAAATGAAAAGAAAAATCAAAATTATGCAGAACATATTGAACTTATGAACAGAAATGCTACCTTCTTTGTTGAATGAGAATGTGAATAAATGGGGATCTCTGACAATCTCCTGAGCTACCTTTTTGCTGGTATAAGTTTGTTTTCCTCCAAGGGCAAACCAGAAGGCTGAGCTCTCAGTTCCTTCTTTAGAATGTTTCACAGCTACTCCTGGCTGAATACATAAAGCAAATGATACTAATTGGTTAATCACAAATTTTGATCCTGACAGCCTATTGAAACAAAATATTGATCCTTACACATACCTTCAAAAATTCTGCAATTTTTGCAGCTAATTGCTGCTGCTCAAATGTACTTTGATTCCCATGCCATGTGAATACTGAAGAGCCAGATTGCAGAAGGAAACATTCGTTGGAGTTCAGTGATGTGGCAACCTGACAGCACAAAATGTTACATGTCAACACATCCCATGCATGGAAATGAAAGCAACGTTGGAGTTAAAGTATCAATATCTAAATTGGGAGCCTCCAAAAAAATGGCAGTGTAATGGATTAGCGAGTATATGCAAAGATACACTGGTTACAATGGCAGAGAGATCCTAATAATCATTAACATATATATATATATAAATTAGAAATTATAGAGTTAAACCATAAATGAAACTTATGAAATATAACACAAGAGATTTTGAAACTTGAAAAGGTGAAAACATCAACCGAGAACCAAATTATCTTTCCAATGGAAGAATCATTACTACAACTAAACAAAAGAATCTAACCATTCAACATAGAGAATAGAATAGAATCGAAAATATATAAAGGCACAATGGAACCGAAGCTCTGTAAACATTAGCAGAACACAGAATAGAGATTGTCCAAAGACTAAATAGGCACATACAGCATCAACTTGCACAGCTTTATTATTATGCACAGAAGTTCCAGATATGCGGATGAGGGAAATGCCATCAGCAGTGTAAGTTTCATCATTTAAGCCTTTGTCTGCGACATAGTTCTTGTAACCAGAGCTCATTCCACCCTAATAAAAGAATATTAGTTCATTAAAATAAGAGTAATATAATATATCTTTGAACCAATCATCTCTGACCAGATGCCAATTAAACCAGTTCAATATGGTTAAGGAATACCTTAAGGACAACCATAGGCTGAAAGATGGCAATAAATTGTGCTGGCTCTTTCCCTTGGAATATGCGACCCTACATAAGACACATACTGTATTTCAGCCTAAAGGTTGCATCCCCAATGTCATTAGTAGTAGAAATATTATGACACCTGTACAGGTCTCCCCTTCAGCGAGTTGGACATAGTGGTAGCCAAACGAGTAGCCATCTTTTGATCATCCTGAGGTGCGCATACAACCAGGTTATTGCAATAATTCGAAAACATAAAAATCCCAACCAACCCATAATTAACCAGCCAAAAAGGTTGCAAAATACTAGAACTTTCACGTTCATGCGTAGACCAACTTGATGAACAATTGTAATTTGAATAAAATATAAACAGTTTTTTTGGTAAGGAATATATACCTGAAAGAGGCTAGCAAGTAAAAATCATGCAGATATTATTCAAGCACTTGATGCAACTACTAGTTTATCCCAATTAAAATGAAAATCAAATATTAAAAAATTAAGCAAATTTGTAGTTTATATACCAGTATTTTAGGTTTAATTTCAATAGTAAGACTGCTATGTCAATGTGTCACTGATACAAGTAACCGTAGAAGGTTTTGGATTTCAGTCACTAAACTATGATCTGTACAGACCGTGCTTAAAAGAGTTATGATAAAACCAAAAATATATATTATATGAAATATTATTAGCAAGGATGAATTGAAGTCCCAATTTATTGGAAACAAGAAAATAAAATAAATGAAATAAAAATTATGCCATAAATTGTACCAGAAGTTGAAAATGCAAGAAAGTCAGCAAAGGATTCGTTTCTCATGGAGCCACTGAGAAGGTTTTACAATGTGCAAAGTATTCCAAAAGACTGATATGGAGTAATGCAGTTGGAGTGGCACATGCTTCAAGGACTATTGTCGTTCCAAAAAGCGGATAGATTAACATAAAACAGGGAAATTGGATTCTGATTTCAAAACACATACAGCGATTGACAAAGTATAATGGCTCAAAACAAACATTTTTTAATAGAAAATATTAAAAATAACACTTTATGGATTAAATTAATTTTTTTTTTGGGTAACCTGAAACCTCACTAGTTTATTGCAGACCTCAATGCACCACTTAGTTGATGGGTAAACCGAAGAGACATACGCTGCCCCTCAAGCACATAACGCTTGAGTCAGGAATCCAACTCCTGTGGCCTCTGTGGGGAGTATACCCACGGGTCACTTAGACTAACCCCAGGGGGCGAATTACCCTTGCTTACAAAAAGGCTATTTCCAGGGGTTCAAACCTAGGACCCTCTATGTCGCAATGAAACAATTTTACCGTTGTTCCAAAGCTACTCTTTTTGAAAACATTCACAAATATTAGAAAAAAAAATGAAAGGAAGAAGCATGATAAAAGCTATGCATTTTAGATGAAATCATACATCATTGCTATCACTTTTGTAAGCATTGAATTTGGTATCATAACATTAAAATCATAATCTGAACTCAAACTCAAGAAAAAAGGGAATTGAACATTAGAAGGGCAGCCATGTGGATTAAAGCAGCAATGGTTCTGTATTACATTATGCATGTAACACTTGAAACTCAATATCCAGAAAGTATTACCTCGATGCTATCCTTTCCCATCCAACAGCACAAGTAGTAATCTTCTTTCTTATCACCAGAATGGTAGGAGTAAAGAATTATGTAGCAATCTCCACTGTAAAATTTACCTATGTCCTCAGTGGGCACTGGAGTCTTGGCACTTCCATTAATGCGCCAAACCTGAAAACCCAACAAATAATATCCAATAGCCCTACCATATCAATATAACAAACCAATATAAATTAATCAATACCCAGGTACCACTATTAAAAAAGTTAGTGGCCATACCTCAATTTTTCCACCACCTTCAAGCAAAGGTGGGATTTCCTCATTTACAGGAGCACCTTTAGTCATTCCCTTGACACCAACACCTTGTTGTTTCAGCAAAGCTACCAGTATACAGAAGATTGTTACTATTTACAATGATAAATGTCAGAAATTTCAGTGTGCTTCACAGCCAAGGAAATGATTCTACCTGCTACTTTTCCCCTTCCCTCTTCGGCAGCAGAAGGCACTGACCCGGACGGCCAAGAATCAAAGTTGGACTTGAATGAATGTGTCTCATAACCTTGAATAATCCGAGTTATATGTGTTGACTTGGGCCTATTTTGGCTATTGACAAATTCCTGAAGATTATATCTAGTGATGAGAATCAACAAGTTATGAGGAAATTAAAAAAAAAAAAAAAATTGCATATAATGTAAAGCTTCTACCTCAGCAGCTTGACAAGCAACCTTCCTGTCCTCCAATTGTGTAACCCGACCAACCCAAACAAATACCTCAGCACCACAGTCCAATAAATAGCACTTACTGTTTTCCAACATAGATTTGGAAATTTCGCCATCTACGGACTTTGGCTGCCCATCAATTATGCTGCAAAAATTGCAACAGTAAGTTACCAGCTTGTGTCATTGAAGGCGCGTCACAGCAACCAAAAAAGTCTACATAACAAAACTGAAATTCAACTATAGAAGAAGGTATATGTTAACTTAGCTTGACATATATTGTTAGACCGATTTCTTCACAGTTTAAGGTTTTGGAATAATTTGTAAGTTAGCATGATTTCATACTGATTCTAGCCAGTCCTAAGTTCAAGTCTCATTATGACTGTCTATTCCATGTTTGTCCATGTGCACTTTGCTTCGTTTGTACATTTGCATATGTTTAATCCGATTTCTTTTGTCTCTCCAGTCCATGTGCAAAACAGAATTGCACATGAGGGAGAATATTATATTAACTTAATAGATATTGTAACACCTATTCCTAATAGATTAAACTTTTGGACTAATTGGTCATGACCATGATGCAAAGAGTAGCCATTTTTTTTTTTTTTTTTTTGGGGGGGGGGGGGGGGGGGGGGTTTTATTTATATATAAAATAAGTTATAAAAGAAGCATCAAGGTGATGCCACCCAAGTAAGAAATAAATAGGGTAAGGGTGTGCCAAATTGTTATGAATATAAAAAAAATGCAATAAAAAAGGAATAAATAAAACAATCCGAACTATTACGTTAAGGGTGATGGGTTGAGTGTGACAACTGAAAATACAGGGACTAAAAGTGAGATTTTGAGTAAAAGCAAAGACAACAAAGAGAATAGGCCATGCAATATGCTTAAATACTCTTTTCTTGAGGTTATAGTATCAAGCAACTTCACTTAGTGATGCCTATTCTTTTATGCTTGACCTTCGCAACAAATTGTTGGATAAAAGAAAATCACATTTAATATTAGATTATGGCAGAATTTTCAGGTACACTATTTTCCTCCAGTTTAATATTGAAGTCAACAGCAAACTCTAAAAGCTTCTTTGCAACAAGTCAGAGAAACAGTGCTGGTTACATTGTAAAGAATAGTAGCAAGAAACAGTGCTGGTTATTTTGTAGAGTATAGTAACAAAGCTTTCCATGGGAACACGGGAATCAGTTTAAGCAGAAATTTGAAGATGCCTTCAAGGGGCCAGATTACAATAATCACAATTTATGGTAAAAGGGTGATAAACAATAAGACTTGGAGTCACAGCCAACAATTTTCTTGACCGTATGCAACAACCGATAGCAACTGGCTTACTAAAACACAAGTCAGATCAACCAACCAACAACAATTAAGTGCACCTCAAGGACTACAGAAGAAGTTAGAGATGCATTGTCATGCTAACTAGAACAAATGGAATGATTAACAAGGAAATTGGAATATCAGTTGGCTAAAGTGGTTGAATTAATATTAAACTTAGTAAAGAAGTAATTGAAAAAAGAAAAGAGCCACACACTAAATTTAGTAGTAAGGAAGGTGACACTAACCACTCTGTAGAAGAAATCAAAAAAGTTTCCCGCTTGAGTTCTTACCAATAAACTTGCAAATAAACTGTTGAACTAGAGACAGCATATAGATGCCATCTTTTGCTTTCCAATAATCCCCTCCCTCAAATCTCAATGTTATAAATAAACGGAAAAACAGTAAAGAACCAAAAAAAAAAAAAAAGACTTCAAACCTCATCTAAAGAAGGAAAAAAGTCCTTGAACAATAACACTCTGAAACAACATTTCACCAAACTAGAGAAACTGGAACCTCTAAGTTCCTCTAATTCCCATTCGACAAAAATACTTTCTAAATTTTCACCCATCACAACATTAAAAAGAGGAAGACACTGCAGGCCTACAATAATTTCAACATACATTTTACTTCTCAATTAGACACAAATACCTATGATCTTCAGGAGTCCTGCCATAATAACAGCTGTATACATGCTCTTTGTAAACACTTGAATCCAATAGCATTGCATGGGCATATGTACTGATGTAAATGTCATTATTTTGACTATTCCCAATTTGACATCATCATGAGTTAATCTACATTTTTACTCATATATGCAGAAAGAAACATCAGACATGGAAAAAGTACTTCAATAAAAGTTTGATTAGCGATTAGAAACTGAAAGGAAATAAATATCATGACCCTGCACTACAACACTTTCTTCACACGCCAACTCCTAATTGAACACAACAGAAAACCTGAAAGGAGAAGAATACCTGTAAAGTGTAGGAGGAGTCTTCTCTGGAACGATGTCATCTTCACTAGCGATCTTTTTGCCAATTGGAGCAAACCCACCAAAGATTACCCAAAACTCACCAGAATCTGACTCAGTTTGTAGCTTTCCATCATCTGGATTAGTGAACAACATTTTTGTGTATAAATAATAATGAATACAAAATTAGCTACCACAAGCGAGTAAATTGGAAGGAGAAAATCTGAAAGGGTGCAACGGTTGGCAGGGACCCAAGATTCCAAAGTAGGTTATGGGTTTGAAAATCCCACATTGGTGCCACACCCTCGTGAAAAAATGCTAGTGTTTTCTGTTGTGTTGGCAAGCGCTCATGTGTCCAAGTTATACCCCCACCCCCAAAAGAAAATAATAAAACAAAATAAAGAAAAGAAAAACCAACAAACTAAGTGCTAAGACATATGTAGTAAAGTACAACACAGAGGAAGACACATCACCAAATTTTAAATGCATGTGACCTTACCAACAATTGCAACATTACACATTCCCTCATGATACTTGTCCTTTAAAAATTGAATTACTTCCAATGCCTTGGCTCTTTCCTGGATATTGGAGTTCGCACCGTTGAATTGAAAAATCTTATCTTTAGTGTCCAGTATAAATACATCATCATGGTTCAGCGAGGAACGAGAAAAAGGGACCTGCATATGAAATAAAATAAGTCATTCCTACAATCTAGAGCACATTTCAACATAGTTACATAAAAAGCTCAGAAAATTTCATCTTTGGGTTTTCTTACCTGCTTCAATCTGACAACTCGTTTCCCTTTACATACGTATAACCTTGTTTCAAACTCTTCCTCCTCAATTGTCTTAAATCCAGAGGCAACACCACCCTCCAGTGGTATAATACATGGCTTGAAGTAAGACAGAAATTTGTCACTTTCATAACCTTGGAGTTCTCTGTGTTGTATTGCACGCCCGCCAAGAATTGCATCGAGTTCAACAGTTTTAATAGCTGCTGTTCCAGCTTCATCCTGTAACGAGTTCATAATAATAGATGAGAAAATAATTCTGAAAAAATAACGAATAAGGAAAAAAGGAAACGTAAAGCATACCTGGCTTGTGTCTTTTCCAAGCCAAAAGTGAATGTCAAACAAATAAGCACCTCCTTTGCCAGGAGTTGTCTGCATAAATATACAAAATACATTAGTAGTGTAATCCAGAGCACCAGTCCCCTCCAGGGGAACCAGATTTTTATTCTAAAGTTGTGTGTAGATACATTTGAACATTTATATTTTATATTCACAGACAAAGTGAAAAGGAAAACAAATGAATTCAACACGCACCTGCAAGACGATGTATGAATCACCCGAGTAGAATTTACCATAATCAGATTTTGGCAAAGGAACTGGCTGGAAGTTCTCGATTCTCCAAATTTCAGTCCCTCTATGCGGGGTTAAGAACAAATTCAGAAAGTTGAGACATCCTTAGCATTTATCAAAATCAAGACACCAGTGAATGTATTGCATACAAGGAAAGACTGATCAATTCTTTGGTTCTTATCGGAAGTAAAAGAAAAATTAAATATCAACCAAATGAATTCATTTGCACCCCCCCACCCCCCAGGTCAGCAGCAAAGAAAAACAAAACACACCCACACACAAAGCAATACTATACAGTTAGTAAAATTACAATATCCACCACAGATAAACCCAGAGACAGAAATGCAATACAATGCACAATTATTTCTTTCTTTTTAGCATCAGAAGGGAAATTATTCATTTATCATGCACAGCTCTCCAAGTAAGGATACAATCTCTGACCCGCTCCCTGAAATGCAGGTTCCAAAGCTTTTGCAGAGCTAGACATTTTGTGCAATCCCTTCTTGTTATTGTTTCTTTCAAAGGTGAGAAGGGACAAGAAGCTCTTTCAAGCTCCCCCGATCAGCTGTCTAAAAATTCCAAAAGTGGCTACTGTAGAGAGAAAAAAAAAAGAGTGGCTGGGAGATAAGACAAAATATCAAGAAAATAACTACAAAGCCAGCAAAACAATTTTGATGCTAATGATCTACTTAGGTTGCAGCAAGCCATACAAAATTTTGCATTGGATGATTAAATCTATAAAAACAAAAAAATAAATAAAGAAGAAGAAGAATATAAACATGGTTTAAAATACCATGCATTAAACAAATAAAAGGTATAACAAGACAGAATTAACCAAACAAAGGACCAGAAGAAGGCTATACAACATTAGGCATTAGGCCAATCCCTCTGTCCGTGAATAAAAGACTAAGTTATGCCAGCCTATCAGTTAAAGTTTTTGAATTCGATTGTTAGCTTGGTCTTTAAGGTAGGAAGACCAGTATTTGATTTTCAGCAACTCCCCAATCTCCTTGACGTATGCACATGTGTGGCCCAATTATGAGGAGCTTGGTAAAACACTAGGTGGTGTTTGATGATCTAAATAGCCAACACAATTCAGGGGGTGTTTGGTGTGATGAAAAGTGAGATAAAATGAGATAATTTGTGGGTTCGTAATGCGTGCAGTGAGATAAAT